>NAJN01000166.1:0-30848 GCA_005059845.1 Cryomyces minteri
CGATTTCAAGATCGTGTTCCGACCTGGGAAACAGGGTGCCAAGCCCGATGCTCTTACCAGAAGGTCTGGAGACCTTCCTAAGGAGGGGGATGAACGTCTTCAAAACCAAGATCAAGTCGTCATCAAGCCTCACAACCTGGAACTCAACGCCAACGCCTTGGCAGTAGAGCCTGCACAGCCTCAAGAGCTGTCTCTGGAGGAGCTTATTGCTCGCGGCTACGAAGAAGACCCCTTTCCGACAAAGATCTTGCAGCTCCTACGCAACGGTATCCGACACTCAAAGGAGATATCGCTTGCAGAATGCACTGAAGTCCGGAACCGCTTGTTCTACAGGGACAAGGTCTATGTACCGGACTACCACGAACTGAAGCTACGTCTTTGCAGAGAATGCCACGATAGTCCGATAGCTGGACACCCAGGGCAAGCAAAGACCTTCGAGCTCCTCAGTAGAAGCTACTACTGGCCTCGAGTCCATGACTTTGTCGTCAGATACGTCCGAAACTGCCACACATGCTCTCGTAGTAAGGCCAACCGGCACCCCCGGTATGGGGTACTAAGACCCTTACCTGTACCAAGCCAACGGTGGCGAGACATCTCGGTGGACTTTGTTACTGGACTTCCTCTAAGCGAAGGCTACGACGCAATCCTAGTGGTGGTAGACCGGTTGAGCAAGATGAGGCATTTGGTCCCTACCAACACGACTGTCACTGCGGAAGAACTCGCGGACGTGTTTTTCCACGTCTGGAAGCTTCACGGTCTTCCTTGTACAGTTGTATCTGATCGAGGTCCGCAGTTTGTCTCGGAGTTCTGGCTAAAGCTCTGCGCCGGACTCGGCATCGACCCTCGACTGTCCACTGCTTACCATCCTAAGACTAATGGCCAAACCGAGCGGCTCAATGCAGTTGCAGAGTAGTACCTTCGTGCTTACGTGTGCTACCTGCAAGACGATTGGAGCCGTTAGCTTCCCCTTGCTGAGTTTGCTGGCAACAACGCGCTGTCCGAGTCTACTAGCTTTACCCCGTTCCATGCCAACTATGGTTTCCACCCTAGGATAGGCTTTAAGTCTAGACTACCAACTAGAAGTCCCCTATTAATGGATGCCAATGCTTTCGCTGACAAGATGGAGAACATGCTCGGTCATCTCAAGTCCGAAATGCAGTTAGCCTAAGCTCGTTACGAAGGATATGCCAATGACTATCGGCATCTAGCACCTGCTTACAAGGTGGGAGACCAGGTCTGGCTTGACGCCCGCAACCTACGGACTCTTCGGCCGTCGCGGAAGCTTGACTGGAAGCATCAAGGTAGATTTACTATCAAACGGGTGGTTAGTCCATACGCTTACGAACTGGATCTCCCCGTGACCATGCGTTGTCATCCCGTGTTTTATGTGTCGCTTCTCGATCCAGTCTCTACCGATGCCCACCCGGGACACATCTCACCTGAAGCTCCTCCGGTTGAAGTTGATGAAGACGCTGAGTGGGAGGTTGAGGAAGTGCTGGATTCACGCGTCTGTGGACGAGGTGGACGACTACGATATCTAGTGAAGTGGGTCGGCTACGACGCTCCTTCCTGGGAGCCTGCAGAGTACTTGGAGCACACCCGAGATAGCCTGCGAGAGTTCCATCGCCGTTACCCTCAAAAGCCGGGTCCAGTAGGCCTTCGCGGAGCTCAGGCCTGAAGGAGGGCCTGCTGTCACGGTTTGGGCTCACGCGAGCAATTGAGCGTACTTGCCCTGATCAGGGCTAGCCTTAGTGCTGTGTATGTGGATTTTGGGTGCGCGTACCCGTTTACCTTCTTTCCTCGGGCAACGTCTAGTCAACTACATCGGCTCTATAGTATGAACACAGCTCTGTGCCTCACGGGCCAACCATCTGCCTATAGCTCGTGACATATAGCAACTAGATGTACAGGTAATCACGCGGGCCTTTAGGACGGTAGCGCGTTAGATCCTTAAGGTAGAGGCAAACCTCTAGATAATAGAGTTCCAACTTATGACCAAATTGGTAAGACATCTAATCAAATGCTATACCCTACCTAACAGTTACCTAGTGCGATAGTGTCTAGATCTAGCGAGTAAACAGGGAGCTTTTTTCCCCTCCCTAATGGCTTAGAACATCCGGGCTTACGAGGATGCTCCGCAACTATTAGAACGAGGCTATGTAGAGGTCATCTAACCGTGGACGGCAGCCCCTTACTCTCGCAGGCTTGGATAGTGGGTAAACATCGAGAGCAGTAGAAAGCGGGCCGAACAACTAGCTCTCGACCTACCGTGGAAGGATACACTATACACCGACGGGTCCTACCGGAAAAACCGTGAGGCCCCGCAGTTGTCAAGATAAATAGCAACCGATTTCCAGTCACGATACAAAGTGAGACAATCGGCACTGCGAGCTCGACATCAATACTAGCAATGGAACTACATGCTATCGCCTTAGCCCTTGAACATACCCAGGCTCTGCCTAGGTGGGAGAAGGAACGGAGTTCCACGTTGCCACGGATAGCCAAGAGGCTCTGCGAGCCATACGGACGCCCTGCGCGAAGTCGGGCCAGTACCTGGCACAAAGGGCTGCTGCGGCTATCAAGGACATCAGAAAGCATAGAAGCCAAGTACAGTCGACGTGGATTCCAGCCCATAGTGGCACCCCAGGCAGAGAGGTAGCCAACTCCGCAGCGCTCAATACAACTGAACCGCAGGCCCCAGTCGATTCCACGTCGACGAGACTATGGACTCAGGTCTACCGGCAAGCCCTGGCCAAGATAAGACAGAATAGGCTCGAGAGCTTCCAGCAAGAGAACGTATACGGCAAGTATACTAGGCGGCTCGGTGGCGCCCTCCCGGGTCGACATACACTACGGCTATACGGGGCACTTAGCTCAGACGAAGCCTCGGTACTAATGCAGTGTCGCTCTAACCACAGCTTCCTCCGCATCCACCTAGCCCGCATTGGAAGGGAGCAGTCCGGACGGTGCGAGTGCGGACAGGCAGACGAGACGATCCAGCACGTCCTTGTCTATTGTCCAAGATGGCGGGAGAAGCGACAATCACTCACTCGGCTGGTAGGGACAAGGTGGCTTGCTATGTCATATATGCTTGGAGGCTGGAGCACGTGGGAGGACGCAAAGACCGGGAAGCCTCTCGATGGCCCGAAGGAACAGTGGAAGCCGAACATGGAGGTAGTACGCGCGGTCATCCGCTTCCTCCAGAGTACGGCACGGTTTATATCTGCCCGACAGGCGGAGGAAGCCACCTCTATAGCTACTCAGGTAGCGACTTGAGGTAGCTAACTCCAGTGTGAAGGACATCAGTGGGACTGTGGAGTGAAAACAGGCAAAGGCGGTCGTACTCGGTGTACACAGGATGGACAGCTCTCAAGTCTTGCAGAAAGACTTCGCAGCCTAACAGAATACCATACCATACCATATCGTATCTTAAATAGACGGCAAGCGGGAACGAGTACAACCAACTAAGGGTCTGCGCGATGAAACATCTGTACTAGCCGCTTTCCCACACCGGCCTCGAGCTCAGTACCATCTCTCGCGATCTTGACCTCCTTGTTTGCGTTCCATGGATTGCGTACTCCACGAGTACGGTTAAAAGGAAGCCGACTTGTACAAATCCACTCAACTCTGAACGGCTTGCCCCGTTCTTGACCGACCGACGAGCTCCCCCCCTCAGCTCGATGGAGGTGGGGGATGGGACCTTCAGATACCATTTCCTCGCCCCAGGCTCGTAGAGATCTGCCTCCCAAAAGATGGTACCGTGAGCTGAGTCATCCGTATTGCGTCCTTTGGGCGCAAACTCGGTAGCTGGCGTTAACGTGTATTTGGGATGATCAGATGAATCAATGATTTCGGACTTCGGCACCAAGCCAATGATGGCAGACGAGTCGTCACTGATAGGTGAAGCCATTCGAGCGTATCCGTAGTATTCACCCGACTTGTTGGCAGAGAACATCAGATAGACGTTATCAGCAGACTGTTGCCTGTCAGCCAAAACACACTACTGAAGGAACCTTCCGAACGCGCCTCGTAGGCTTTGTTGAACATCCCCTCATTGTGCGCTTGTGTTGCCCAAGTTCCAGTTCTGACGCTTGTCTCAAGGTCTCGTAAAGTCAGACTCTTCACTACGAAGAATTTCTCGACCATCTTGACAGTGGCAATCACTTCTGCCTGCGCAAGCTCTCTGGCCACGTCGTCTGTCTGCAAGAGAGGTTGGCTTCCTTGAAGAGGACCGGAAGAAGGTCGTGCTTGATCGGCCAAGGAGACTGAGGCCGCTATGGAAGATCCACTAGGAACCGTCGAAGCAAGGGCGGAGCGTCTACGAAGGCGGCAAACTAACCTAACACCATGAAAGTAAGAACCATGGAAGCGGTTCGTAGCAGCGGTACAGGCCGATTCGGTTCGATAGTTGACGAAGGCACAGCTGCACTTCGATATGAGAGACACGCTCTCGATGTCTTTTGTAGCGTCTCTAGAGAAATGATTCTTGAGATCGGTGACGCTCGTCCCGGGAGGCAAATTGCCCACCCAAAGAGCATGACCGGATTGTCTCGGTTTTCTAGGGGGACCTCGAGGAACAGATGATTTCAAGTCGCTCCCTGAGACTTGCCCCTGAAATACTATTATCGCGAATAAACAATCAACTAGGCGTCAGACGGAAAGGTATACAGAATCCGCTACTTTCCGTGCCGGTCGAAATGATACAAGATCCAGGACCGTCGCGTCGAGGGAAAGTAGCTCCAAGCATGCCTTCCTCACGGCCCTCAGGTGAGGTCATACCTCGTCTATGAGACAGACTTGCTGTCTTTCCATACCTTTGTGGATGCTGCTGGCTCGAGGGGACGTAGGGCGTCGAACAATAATAGTACGGTGGAAGCTGCTGTGGAAAGGCAGGATATGAGTGTTGGTTTGGACATAGGCCTGGACCTGCCGAGCGTTGAGAAGGGTAGACAAGGCTTTGTGAACTTGGTCCAGGCAAGTGCTCAACAGCGTATTGACCTTCATTCTGCCCAGTAGTGAAAGGCGCTTGGACAAGATAATTTGCGATTGTCTGGCCCGGGAGTTGCGAAATTCGTTGGAGTCGGTAGACCAAGGCAGACGTCGAAGCGCCCGACAGAGCTTGTTGGTTTTGCAGATGCGATTGTTGGTTGCGTGGATCTGCAAGAGCTCCAGCCACAGAGCCCAATCGTGGGTTCTCTGTCATTCGCTGCGACGGAGGTACTGGAGTATACTGCGAGTAAAATGGCGGATCACCGCAATAGTACCTTGCACCCCCATGTCTTAACTGTGATTGCGCGTTTGAATTGAACGATCGTAGTTGAACGCCTGGCAACGCAGACGGCATCGATTGATCGAGGATGTCGGAGAAACTAGCTCTCTGAAGGTCGGGTGTTGGACGGCTGGTGCCCTCTGCTGCGTCACCCATAGCTGGAAGATATTCGAATTGAGGTCTTGTCCAGGAACGACTTCGGCTAGCATCAACTAGAGCGTGCACTTCCTGAATGAGGTCGACCAATGGGCAGAAGAGGGAAGACGCCCTCCACGGGATCCTCACGCAAAACATAGCTTGGAGAATATGGAACGAGTTGCAGCGCGGTCAGTGGTGAATCCAACCTCATCCCTCTTGTTCGACCCGTTGGTTTCTTCGACCTAATCAACGCCCCTCAAAGATACGCTTGTTATCGGACAAATTCAAGGTAAAACCCAGGTTTGACCTATTTAAAAGTCACGGCAGGACCGCAGACGTTCACTTGGTGTCGATCCTGGTTTCTAAACCTCAATGATCAAGACAACGCCAAAGCTACCCCCAGTTCGAACAACAAACAATCCCGTTCAGTACTATCTCAGTCGAACGCCAAGGCCTCGTTCTGAGCATCGCATCAGAGGAACGGGCTTTTTGTTCGACAGAGCTGCCATTGTCGACAAAGAAACCTGGCTTCGCACGATACCCAAGGAATACCCGCAAGTTCGTCCAGACATCCAAGCATCTGCTGCGCATATTACTCAACATCGACCTGCAGCCTTCACATCTTCGCGAGTACTTCATGACTTGACTTGACATGACATGGCATGGCATGACAGGATTGTCGTGGTCATATATCCCAGATCCAGAGCAGTAGAGACATCCGGTACCAGCGACTGTGAGGTCGAAAACTCACTACCAAACTCACTACCCGACGTCATACATCGCGAGATGTTTCAGCCCGTTTCGTTCAGAAACATGAGACGCTAGGCCGTTTCAGTCCACTATATTGAAACTACCCTCTGTTTCAGCGACTGGTGTTTCTGTACAAGCCTGGCTGAGTGGAGGAGTCTTCAGATTCTCGGCGCGTTTGACATCCTCAATCCGAGCACGCAGTAGTGCGTATGTAGGTGGGAAGCCTTTAGTAGTGAGGGCACCTATCCATCGAACGACCGCTCTCTCTAGAGAAAGATTGCGCATCGTTTGCTGCTCATGGGCGTGTCGGTAGGTTGATGAGTGTCCGTGGCAGCGGTTGCGAAGCGTGGTGTAGAAAACATCATAGTTGCGGGCTGCAGAAGCCATAGGAGAGCACTCATGCATTTGTAAGGCTTTGAGAGCCTTCTTGATAGACGATCCTTGTACTATGCTATTAATGTCTAACTCTAGTGGTATGTATGGAGGTGGAGTAGTGGGCTTGATTCACACGGTCGCAAAGCTCGGCTAACCGTTTCCCGACGAAGACCGTCTCATGGCAAGACCCTCATATAGAAGAAACGTGAGTCGTCCCTCTCATGCTTCAGTCATAGGATGCCTTGAAAGTCTTCCACTTCGGTTCGGTTGACGGCGCATGAGGTAGAGATGTGTGAACTTGATACGTCTGCGAACACAGTAGCGGGGTGATGCGGAGTGAGAGCGATAGTCGTAGTCTTGTAACCTTGCCGGGACGCCGAGCCGAACGCCGAGCGGATTACCGCTAGTCCGATGAACCTGGGAGAAGATGAAGTTTCAAGTCGTCGGTGTTTCCGGACGCCAGGCAGATCAGCCGCAAGTCCTGATAGATGAATCAAAAGTGAGTCTAGCTGGTAGCCTACTGCTCGTGAGGGGCATCGTCGAGAAGAGCCGTCCACTCTGGTGCACCGGGCGTAACACCACCGCTGCTCTGAGTGCTGTTTGACCTTGTCAAGATCGGAGTCTTCCGTACATTGTTAGGGAGGGCATCGAAGTCATAGCCTAATGAAGGTGTGAGAGAGGTGATAATACCATCTGTGGCCACTGATGTAGGAATACTGTACGGGAGTTTTTCCGGCGACGGGTTCGTGTACAACTGGCTCAGTGCAAACATCTGGTTGATACCTTCAGAAGTGAAATTGTCGCTCCGCGACTTGGACGATAGACCATTCGGGTTGTACCTGTAAAATGGCTGCCTATGAATCCTGTCATTATCATGCGAGAACCTCGATGCGAAGTGCTCGTTTCGATCGAATCCACGGTTGAGGAACTGTTGTGACTCCATAGACAATGGAGTAGTAAAGGGACTGGAGCTGAGAGCTCGAGCGGACGGTTCATGAGCTGGCGGCGTTTGAACGGCGTAGAGGTATGAGCTCTGCGTAGTTTGGTAAGGCACCTGACGCATTTGAGCCATTTGCTGCGGCTGAACAGTGTCTTGCTTCCGCGACCAGGGTGGGTGCGTAGAGTAATGCTTGAGGTGAACGTGTGGAGTTGGCTCTTGCTTAACGTCTTGCGCCGATGGTGAGCAAGACATAGTGAGTGAGGTTTGCGTTGTGCCCTGTGGTTGTGACTGCGATTTGAGTGGTAGTGTCGGGTTTACAGCAAACGACATTCTACACTTCTTGTCAATCTTGGGTGCTTCGACATAACTGATCGTCTGGTGAGCTGGCTGGTGCCTAGGTATCTCCTGCGGCGTTGCAATCGAAGCGGAGCGCTGGTGCATATGCGATCGACACTCTTCCTGCATGGACGTTTGATGCGGTGGCTTATGACAGTTCGTAGTTGAACGACTGACTGTTTGACATTGCAACGTCGACGTTGAGTATGCTGGTGGCATCTGTGGGCATTGGGCTTGGTTCAGAAACTGCGGGTCCACGAATCGCGGGCTTGCGGACTGTGGATCGTTCGGGTACTGTTGAGTATACGATCCGGCGGCAGCCTGCCCAAGTGCACCCCCCGTGTCGACGTGGGCCGTCCAGTATGCTGCATGCCTTCTGTTGAAGTCTGCGGACCCAGTCTGTAAGTGGGTAGTAAGCCGACGATATTGCATTGGCAGGTTATCGTACTCCTCGTCGTACATCTCCTCATTCATTACGTCTTGCTCCATGATTCGCAATGAGCGACCTGTTCGTCTCTTGTGAACCTCAGATGCTCTGCGGGCCGACTGAATGCGAGCTCCAAGAGTTCTGTCGCTACGGCGCGAGGCGGCAATGTAAGCTCTGTAGCAATGGGTTAGCTGCGCTTGATCAAGGGCACTTGGCAGGTGATGCCCTACCTCTCTTGGTTCTCCTCGTGTGTTCTCTCCGCCTTCACTGGCTTCGCGACTGCGAGTGTTCTGACTGGTGGCATGATTGTTGTTGTACGTGAATATGAGTAAACCTCGATAATTCACAGATTCGCCTCGACATAAAGGCCAACACTGAGTGTTACACCTTCGAGCGGAAGGCGAACTCAGATGTCAGAGCTGGAGTTGCTTCGATGCTCAGTGCTGAACTGTTAGTGTTCAAGACGGGTTTCAACGCGAAAGTTTGGTGTTTTGAGGGAAAGAATCAAGATTCGCTGCCATGAAGAAAGCAGCAGTTTGCGGAAAGATGATGGCCATCTCGGTTTGTCTTTTGGCTAGATTAAAGCGCCTGATACCCCACTCAGGCATCTCAATGGTACCAGGCTCTTAGTAATTGCACTGAGAGGCAAGGACACTTCGGCCGTTCAGCCCGCCTGCGCATGCTTCCGAGCGTCAGGACGAACGGAAGGAGAAGAGACGTCGGATGTTTGTATGGGTTCGGGGTCAAGAATTAGCTACGGAGCCACTCCGTAGTAGATGAAGAACATTTGCCGAGCGTTAGGGACCCCTGATAGATAGATTCCGAGCGGCAGATGCCCTGACGATCATGCTCCGACCGTTGGAGACCTTGGCGAACGTTGTTGTAGTTGAATCGTATCTGAGCTTACGCTTCTCTGGCCTTCCAAGGAGCCTAAAGTCCAAAGCCTCTAGTACCTCAAGATCCACGCTTGCTGCAGAGCACCTCGTTGCACAGAAGTCATGTTCCCGGAGAATACTCCGTCCCTATCACCTAGCGTGCTGCAGGAGAGTAGCGTTCGGTAGAACTCATGAACCAGGTTGTGGAGACCCTGTATCCTCGCCCTACGATGCTTGTGAGTGACGTATATCGACTCTTGGTAAAACTATCCACAAACAGAGAGCATGATATGACACCCACATACTGAGGCCGACCCCGCCTCAAGCAATCTCAGAAGGGTTTGATACTTAGCTAAGCAGCCACAACATAAAGGGTCATCATTCTCACTCGCCAATCTTGTTAGTAGTCTTCGACGTTACAACCGTTTCTACGAAGTTCCGCATAGCATTCATTTTAACTTACCGCCTTTACATGTTTCGATCGCTGAACTGAATGGTAGGCTTGCAACCAAAAAAAGCCAACGGACACCGACTTAATGCGAGCTCAGGTCCACTTCTTCGATCTTTCGTCGGAGATACGGCTTTCCATCTACCAATACGTCGTCACAACTCCAACCGGCTTGCTTCTCGGCCCTTCTAGAGTCTCTAAAGTGGATTACTGCTGTCCCGCCTGTTTTAACAAGGCTAAGTCCCAGCAAGACGATATGAGCAGCTATCGCGAGAGCCCTCAACCAACACGCACGAACGTCGCCCTCCTGTATACCAGCCGCCTCATAAACGCCGAAGCAACACCTCTTCTATAGCGCCAACACTATCTCCCTCTACTCCGAGAACAACACCGATATTCTTACCTGGCTTCACACCATTGGCGCCGCCAACCGCACTTCCCTCCGCCATCTTGAAGTCGACTTTAGCTACGGCGTCCGGGTTGAGTCTCAACGCTTCAACGTCAGACACATGCTAGCCAGAATCAACACCTTGCGTTCAAGGTCAGAGGAGGGACGGCAAGACAGCGTCAGTAGCTGGATTCGATACGACCAAATGAAGCAGGACGTCAAGAGTCTGGAAGCCGGGTCGATAAAAACAGTGGCGGAGGCAATCCAGCTGATTGCGGAGGGGCAGATCTTGGTCAGTCTGCTTGTGCTCTTGCCCGGAAGGGATGGGGGTGACATGTGGGATGTGAAAAACGACCAGGTCTACTTTGCAGAGGAGACGTTTTCAGAAGACATGGTCAACGGGCATGGCGAGGTTGTAGATGCCTTACGTAAGGTCATTGGGCTAAGAGAACTCACGATTGGTTATACACACGATCATGAGCTGGCAGAGATAGTCGCTAGGCACGTGGGGGCTAGGGAAGTTGCTGTGAGGGCGGATGATTGGCTTGGGTTTACGGAGGATGAGAGGCACGAGTGGAAGGCGTGGGGTTGGAAGATAAAAGGGACAGAGGCGAGGAAGGTGCTGCTACCGGAACTGGATCTGATCTCTATACCGTGTTTGCTTCAGCAATCGAGTCGATGATCATGCTGCGACTTGTAAGCAGTAGTAGCGGTAATAACAGATCCTTACTTCAAGCGCACAAAGGCCTAAGGGAATCCAGCGCTGGAGTACACCTCACGTAGTTATCCACTGACCTCGGGTTCGTCTAGTAGCCTAGATATGGACACGCAAGAAAGTACAGTCACTACAAAAGTTACTACCGCTAAGCTCAACAACAAGAAGACACTAAACGCGACCAAGTGTGGTAGACCAGGGAGTTCGACGTGCTGTATAGGTTGCCTGAGCAGGGCTGATGTTGCACTTGTAGTAACAGAAGAGGCGGAGACCGATTGCTCTTCAACTGAGTACAAAACTAAACAAGAAGACAGAACAAACCCAGCACGCTACGATAGCTGAAAGGGCAGCAGTGACGATAGTAACAGCAGGAATTGTTACACGACGTTGAGTTTTGCGTGCGGATGAAGAGAGAAGAGTGAGTGGTAAGAAACATGGACGTGTAACGTAACCTTCGAAGGCCACCGGGGCTAAGCAGCGCGGAGTTCGGTCTCGACGACATGTAGCTTTCTGTGTCCAATTATCGAGAGTACGGATAAAGCTCCGGGTCTCGCTGGAGAGCGTGGAGGCTCCTGCACGGAGCCTACTCCGTCAGCTCCCGGACGTCGCTCCATGCTCAATTGAGTTTCCTCCTGTAGGACCTACTGGGAGAGGGGCTGCCGATATCGCTTGAGGACAACGTAGCCTCGCACCAAACCCCTAGCGCTGGAACGTTTCTAGACTCTGAGAAACTCTACGCTCTCCTCGCAGCTTTTGATCGCCGGCTAGTCCCAAACGGGCAGACACAAGTTCGTTCTCTTTTTACATGCAACTGTGTAATATTAGTCTCTTGTCTTCATTGTCTTTAAGGCCTTGTCTCTCCATTGTTTGGCTTCGCTTCCACATCCTTCGATTGACGCCAAACTTTTTCTCACACATCATGAACACCAACTAGACCCCACTCGGTACTACACTTATTACTGCGATATCGTAGCAAAACATTCTTGCAGAACTCATAACCGACCATCATACAGCATTGACAAGATGGACGGCAAGAACTCGTCTGGTCGTAGGATCTCTCTTCTCAACGATATTCATCAGACCTCCGCGACTACTGCTCTTCCGCCCTTGGCGGCACGCTCCCCTTCACCAGGATCCGCTCTCAGATTCCGTCTCTCTCTGCAGACGCCATAGCTGGTCCGAAACGACTCCGCCGATACCCGTACGGTTCAAACTCCGTTGCACATCCCACCAGGTTCTGGCAGCTCTCAGAGTCTCTCGCATATGCCAGAGCCTGCACCGCCTCTCTACGCTTTGGCTTCTTCATCTGTGCCTGGGATGGAAGACTCTATATCAGCCCATCGTATTGAACCGCAAGCTGCAGGTGCCACAATCTATGCAGCAGCCGCTCAACGTCAGCCAGCGTTTCTCTGGTGTTGTCTATCACATTCATCCGAGCGAAGACCTCTAGGCTCTTTCGCGGAGTCGGCGCCTAAGAAACGTCAGTATCCATGCACATTGGCAGAAGAGTTCGGTTGCACTGTCCATTTGACGAGCTCGGGTCATGCTGCGCGGCATGCTAAGAAGCATACTGGAAAGAAAGACAAGTTCTGTCCCGAATGCAACAAGGCTTTCATGCGGAAAGACAACATGGAGACGCACCGGAAAACTCACAAACGTGGGCGCATGCCTCTCAAAGCGGGAAAGTTTTCCCAAACGAAGTTAGCCAAGCTGCAAGCGAAGAAGCCAAAGTCGGCTCCCTAACAGGTACCTGTGGCCACACCCGACCAGCAACTTCCCACCAGCTCCAGTGCAGACACTTCACTCAGGATATCGAGACTTTGCTGACGGACCACCACTCTACCGGTCTATCTACAGTAGTTCTCTTGACTACATATCCTGCTCCTGAAACCAGGCTTCATCTCCGCTACCCGTCGCTAGGAGAATCGGATGGTCTGGACATTTCGTCCGTCGCAGCTAGCAATCACAATCTAGTATGTAGTGGATGTTTTGCCTGCTATGAAAACATACACAGAGATTGCTTGTGGACTTTGATGTCTGCTCCAAAATGTGATCAATATCTCGGTTAACCCCGTTAACATTACCCACTTCGTGCATTGACGAAACACCTTCAACTTCACTTCTCCTCAGGTCTCCCATCTCTTCGTCGTGTTAGTCTGAGAAGGCTCCATGTCTATCTTCTATACCCGTCCGGCCATCTCGTCATCGTTGAATGAGAGGAAGAGTTTGGGTGATTAGAGTTCCCGGAAATTGGAGGGCCTGCAGGCGGAGAGAAGTGCTGTTTCATAGGAGCTTGCTCCAGGGATACCATCCTGGAAGTCATTACACGATTCAGGTGAGTGTGGGAGACGCGCTTCGGGAATTCCACTATCATTGCGTTCGGCATTCCCTTGTCCTTTACTGATGTGACTTTCAAGTCTCCCCTCTCAGGCAAAGACGTCCTGTCTGTGTACCTCCACTTCCCTATTTCCTTCCGCGACTTCCTTCTGTCGAGAGTGATGTAAAGAAAGAAGTCGACATGAACATCTGAAAGACAAGGTATTTATAAGCGATCTACGTACGCGGCGATGCAGCCGAGCAATTATGATGGATAGTACAAGGTTAGCGGTTGAGCTTTGTCGACGACAGGGTTCGTCGAAACGTTTCGGCTGTCACCGCATTGCAGATGGACGCCCCTCTTCATCACATTGTGGCTTTACTGTTATAGCATGGCCGGAGAAATCTCCGTGACGCGCCACGGGTTGGTTGCTGCATGACGTACCGCTTGCAAGGATAAGCATGCAGCGGAACCCTCACCTTGTAGTTGAAACGAAAGGGATGGAAGGGCAAGTAATCCCGAAGACGAGGTTTGGTTCTCGACCGCAGCAACAGACGGGAGAGGCTCTTCGTTCACCGTGACTCTGACCGTGGCGATACGTCGTTTCGATAAAGTGTCTGATCATTCCTCCAAGGAGAGCATACAGTCCACCGTCCGCGGTCACTGACGTTGTCTACTCTGGCATCCCATCACTACAAATCCTTGTTCCACGCACACCTCAGCAACTATGTCGGCACCGCAAACAGTTGCATCTTCTCCGAAGCCTCGGGCCGTGAGGCGCCTGAGCTCTCAGACCGCTACACAGGAAGCGTTCAGAACCCGCAGGCCGACCGTGGTAGTGCCGCCGAAGCACCTCGTAGCACCGACCGACGCGCACGACGTTGCGGCATCGATGGACCCTTAATCATTCTCGATCTCTTGATGTCCGTGAAGGGCCGGTTGGGCACGCGGTCAGAACCATTCCAAGATGGCCCACCACTTTTCTTTTCTCACAACGATGTCGTCTGGTCTGCTTCACATGACCTGACGAGGCTTGGAATGGGTGCTCTACGCTTGTCTCTCGAGGCCATGTTCAAGGCCGTCACCGGTAGAGGGCTTGACACCACTGCCTTCGGCAAGCCGCAGATTGGTACCTTCCAGTTTGCGACTCGTCTTCTTCAGCAGTGGCGCAAGGACACCCACGGCATCGACTCGCCTCCAGACACTGTCTACTTCGTCGGCGACACTCCTGAATCTGATGTCCGCAGCACCAACGAGCTCAACACGCAATCAGAAAACACGTGGTACTCCATCCTTGCCCGCACCGGCGTCTACCAGAAAGGCACCAAGCCAAAATTCATGCCGAAGGCTACTGTCGACAACGTACTCGACGCTGTCAAGTATGGCATGGAACGAGAGTACACTAAGATATTGAAGGAAGCCTTGGCAGTCGCTGAAGACAGTGTACAGGAAATGACCATCATCGAAGAGAGCCGATCGGCTACGCCTGCGCAGTAGCTCTCGCAAAATCCTCGGCTTTAGCGAGCATGCTCGCTTACCGTTCCATCCCTCTCCTCTGTCCCTATGCCGAAGCTTCCAGGCATCGTGCATAGGCGGAGGTTGCGTTTCTCGGTGGGCGCTTCAGGTCGGTATCTATCTCTTCTTCGCACTGTACCACCAAGTCGATAGATTCTGAATAGATAGCGTTAGACTTAGGAATAGACGAGCGGTCGAGGAAGATGCTCTAGCATCATCATTCCCGCAGCTAGGAGCTCCTTTACTTATCACCGATGGGGAAACCATTTGCACCACGTGCACCGTTTTGCAAGTCACCGTGGACCCTAGAATTAACCAGGCGTTACTACTTGAAGGAACCCGCCCGCATTAAACCATTTCAGATATACCATCATGGTCAGACTTGCTAAAAAACAAGCAATCTAGTCCTACGACGCCACGCCTGCTTGCTTGGTTTCTTTAGACGACGAGGCTTGCTTGCTTATGGATCGCTTCATACTTGGCTTGATTGCTTGCTTGCTTGGGATTGAGTTGCTTGAATAGACCTTTAGGAGGAGTTCGGTGGCTCAGTAGTGTACAAAATAGTCTCCTGCTGCCTTAGAACTTAGCTTCCAGACCCTCCACGGTTACGCAACTGTCCATCGCGTGGTCTCGACGTGGTTTTTGGGTTCAAGGAGAGGTGTCGCTAGGTCTGCGCATAGGGTTCAGTTTCGGCGGGGTGTTCTATATCTATTGCCACCGTCAGTACTGAGTTGCACGTTGTAGATCTACGTACAGTATCACCGGTCAATAATTCCGTTATGGCTCCAGCTGCGAAGGCACTGTAGGGCTGCAACAATATTTGGACGAAGTCGTGACTTCTTGGCTCAAGCATGTCACCAGCCTCACTGAATGCACGCTCGCAATCAGCGCTAGACGCCGGTATCGTCAGAATATCCAAACCCAGCTGGCTAAGCTGAGGAAGTTCAGTGCGTTGCATCCTCCAGTATCCAATAGGATCAGACGACGCTGGGTGCTATTACAGGACTGGTTCTGTCACTTTCCATCGCTCGTACTCATCCTCAGCTTCCTCTGGTGCTCCATTACCAGGTTGATGCTCGGTACCAGTGAGGAAAAGCGTATAGTTCGAGGGATCTGAATGAGGCCTGATGCGTCTCGTCACATAGGGCTGAGGTAGGGCAACTGACCGTCCTTTATATGTCTGCCAGAGTTTCTGAAATGCGGCGTTACTATTAATGATCCAATCGGGCCTGTCCTTCCAGGCGTTTGCGCACAACACACTCTTCAGGTGAGGATGAAGAATGATAGCAGCGTAGTAGGCAGGCGCATCGTCGAGCTTTTCGAAGTATTTTTGAAGCTTCTTCCAGCCACGATCAAGATCGGTGGAATAGTGATCCTCAAGCGCTTCCCGATTAGGATAGTTCTCCACAGTTGCTTCAGCTACGCGTTCTTTGGCTTTCTCAAAGACTTGTAGCAGCCAGTTCATCGTTGGCATCACTTCTCAGATGGCGCCATATCGGCCAGTAACACCTCGAGCTTCAAGCCTCTTTCTGCCTCCCGTAGTGGCTGTAGGATCTTGGTGTAGTTGGCAAATACGCCCCAGTTAATGTCAAGGAAAGGCTTCACTGTAACTGTGCATTTCCCAAACGTGACTTCTTTACTAACAAGAAGGCGCTCGGCCTCCTCCTTTGTGTCTACCTTGACTATCGTAGAGGCATGAACTGCATCCGCGCGAGGTGTTCCCAGCCAACGCATACTGTGGACCTTTACTCCGTTCTCTTCCCTAAATATCTGGCCGGCGTCTTCCCGCATCTTGTTGGTGCTCGCATCTGTAGCAAACGCTCCGTCTACCTAGTCGACCTTTACAGCGAACCACTGAGGCCCAACAAGGCGTGCACCCCGTAGGTATGAGTTTCTCCTCCTCCTTAGATACTACAAAGCGGATGATCTCAACACTGTCGTTCGTGTGCCACATCTTGAAGTCCTTGAGTTTTAGGTCTTGAAGACCCTTGATACTCTGTAGCCCTTTCTCAAGCCGATCACGTATCTTAGGAGGCGTATCAAGCTCGGCTGTGTCTTCTTCGTGGAGCAGCTTTAGGTCCATCGTCATCCGTGACCCGTTTCCGATCAGGTCCTTACTCGGATCGCGGAGCGCACTTCTTTGTGACGTCTTAGTCGGTGATCGTGACGGTGTATGAAGAGGGCTATCGCGTGGCGGTGAGACATCAAAGGAGACCCTCGAGGTCCTCCTTGAGAGAGGCGCTCCAGAGCTTGCTACCGACGCGAATGACCTACTGCCGAACGAGCCCGCCAATGTGCGAGCAAGGTCGACCTACATCGCTTGTACCACCTCTTCTAGCCTTGCAATCTGCTCCTTATACGCTTCCTCTTTCTCTGCGTTGCTCTTCTCCATCTGTGCCATTCTCTTGTTCATCTCTGCTGTGTTCCTGTTCATTTCGCGTAGTACTGACATTATGTCCTGATCTTGATCCCCTCGCTCTCTCTGAGTATCATGGGAGTGTTCATCTAGCTCTTCTTGTGACTTCTGGGCTTCGCGGGCCTTGAGAGACTGCTTTCTGGTCCTTCTTTTGACCGCTATATGCTCGCTTGGAGATTGCGCTTCGGTGGAGGATGGGTCGGCGCGGTTCTGGCTGGCGCGTTGTTTGCGCGCCTTCTGGGGCGAGGGCGTGGTTCTCTTCCGCTTGTTGATGCCGTCGATTTCTGACACATCGCTGTCAGCAGCGTCGCTCATTTCGATGTCTTCGATCTCTATGACTCTTGGGGAGCGTGGGCCTGAGGCCTGACGGGCCCCAGGACGGTGGTCCCGGGGCACTTGCGGTGGCGGTATTGACAAGGTACGATGCGGTTGGGAGATTCAAGCAATAGTGCCGAGGTTGAGTGTTGTTGCCTGTCTCGAATCGAGTCCTCCTCTTTTGGTACTCTGTTCTTGATCGCCACAATTGAAGAGACTACGGTGAAGCAGCAGGCTACGAGGGAAGCCAATGCGACTGGTAGAGGTCATGCAAGAGCAGCGGCATGTGTACGACCCGTGGAAACACCGAGAATACGAGTCATGGCATCCAAATCCTTTGCCGAGGAGACTAGGGAAAGGGGCAAATGTCCGGGAGCAGGCTCCGTCGAGTCGTCCACAAGTTCCATCTGACGCTTGCTCGAGGGCACCTCGGGGCCGGCTGGCATCCAGACTATGCACTGCGACATCATGCATCGCTGAGCAGTCCATCCACCAGCCCAAGCGGGCAACTCCAGAGTTGTTCTTCTGCGGCGTTGCGGCGTTTCTCTCCGTCGCGGAGCAAAGAGCAACGTCTGCAGACGGTTCGCGCAGCGTTGTTCCAGCCAATGAGCGCGTGGGGGGCGCGGGTCCGGTCAATGCTGCCCCCGGCCCCAGCGCTCAGCCTGCAAATCGAGAACTTGTTTCCCATCTTGCAAGTGGGAACAGGCCAGGGTGGTCAACAAGCAAGTTCAAGTTACTTGACCGTTGGCGCACGGCCCCAACGTTGGTCTTTTGGCATTGTGCACGTACCTAAGTGACCGTGCAGTCCTCTGATCATTGCCTTATCTGTACGTGCACGAGCCCAACAGGTCATTGACAGATCCGTGCGCCAACGGTCAAGTAACTTGAACTTGCTTGTTGACCACCCTGGAACAGGCAAAGATCCGATGGCGAAATAGAATGGCATTCTCCGAGTCTGCATCTCACTTGTGCGCGGGATCACACATGCAGCCTGGCCTCGTGGTTCTTTGCTATTAAGAGCCTCTTGTAGCCACTGCCTCCTTCTTGGCATTGGACCATATCTACCCGTTTTCATTTTCGGCTTTGTAAATTGCTCGCTCGGCTTAGTCAAGTGGGTGGCTGAGGTATCTTGGCTGCCCAATGTCCGCATTCCGTGCCATCGCATCGTCGAGCAATCACCAGGTCTCTGGCTCTGTCTTGGGGACCTCTGACAGTGGGCAAGAGGCTGCAGGAGATTCAAATCACTCTTCGAGAGGTAAGACGCGACGAGCTCTCAGCCATGTCTCGCAGAACGCATGCACTAGCTGCAAGAAGGCCCGCGCAAGGGTATGTTCAAAGTTTTCTGAGCCTCACCGCGACAGCTTGAGTCATCGCTCGTGCAGAAGGTGGACGTTACTGATGCGCTTTCACTTTGCAGTGCGATGGCGAAGAGCCTGCAGCCTGCAGTCGCTGCATCGGCCGCGACATTGCGAACCAATGTCACTATCAAGTCCATACTAAGATGGCCAAGGAAGAGATGGTCCAGCGGATCAAGGCCCTCGAGCAGCAGAACGCGGATCTTCAGGGATTCATGGAAGAGAAAGACAAAGACCAAGACCTGTGGATTGAGTTCACCTTTCTTGGCCTGATGAGGAACGAACGTGGCCCTGTGGCCATACAGAGACCACAGGAAGGGCACAGCCACCAAGAGCTCGCAAACTGGCTCGGACGACAACCATTGAAAGATATTGCTCGCCTATCCCCGACGTTGGAGAGCAGACTTTTGGAGGTCGTCAAGGAATACAAGCGGGCGATGAACGCAGACATTGCACCCAACAAAAGCAGTCTTCCACGATGGACGTATGTGATAGCGGACGAAGCAGTAACGCATCATCTCATGGCTCTCTACTTCGCATGGATCCATCCCATCCACATGCTTTTCAGCGAGAGGCACTTCTTGTCAAGCTTTCGGAACGGAGATCGTACCTATTGCACGCCGTCGCTGGTGAACATCATCTGTGCAATGGGCTGCTTCTTAATAGTGGATCAAGGAGGAAGTAACACAGATTTGAAGTGTCTGGCACCACGCTTCGTGGAGGAGGTTTACCGAGACGTCACAGCTGAAGATCCCAGGAAACCCACTTTCGCCGTAACCTACGCTATCCTGTTCCTAGTCGAGCTGAGCGCCGGCGAAGTACGCAAAGCATCTTCTCATCTGAGATTGGCTGCCGAATCATTGATTCATCTCGACAGATCCAATTACTCCACAGAGGCATTTGAGTTGTCTTCCTGGGGTATCCATACCTTGAATACGTATGCATGATTCACTCAGCCTGGTATACTATAAATCTGACTGATGTCATGACAGTGGTTGGGCAGGCTTTACTTACCAGAAGCCTCCGGCACCGATCTCGCCTCAGACGACGGTCTTCCGACATGTCGAGATGGATCGACCTGGAGACTGCTGGAGGTCTTACCGTTTTGCGGGCGACGGAGAGAACAGACCGATTGCTCTTCGGCCTAGTCATGCGATCCGCACTGCAAAAGAGTTGGCGAAACTGAATCAGATCGTACATGAAACCGTCAATGTGTATTGCGGTAGTAGAGGCAAAGTAACGGCGCGGTCGATACTGCATCTTTATGAACGGTACCTGCAGTGGCACGAGGTGATGCCTCCAGAAATCCGGTTGGATGACTTTGACCCTCACGCTCTTCCTCATGTCTTCTTCCTCCAGTAAGCTTACTTGGTCGAAGTTGCAGGATTTGCAGGCTCATTTCTGTGTAGCGTCAACTACCACGTCGCCCTCTGCCGCCTTTTCCGGCCATTGCTAGACTACCGAGACTTTACTCGCTCGACCCACGAACACATCAAATCCATCGTCGTACAGAATGCTCGTGACGGTATCAACCTTCTCGAGAGGTATCGTTGCCTGTTCTCAAACCGTCGTCAACCGCCCCTGCAGGCCTTCTGTCTTGTCCACCTTTCCGAGAGCTTCATCCGCACCTGCGCCGACAACAGCGAATGCCAGCAGCTTATACTTTTTTGCCTCGAGATGTTGCGGGATGTTCTTCCAGGGTTCCTCTTCGTCGGTCCAATTCAAGCCATGTTCTGTCAGACCGTACTCGACTTTGGCTGTCTCCTACCCAAGAATGTCAGCGAGCTCATGGGCGGACGGACGCACTACGCTCCGGAAGAGATGCTGGACGCTTGCGGGACAACCACGTGTACCCAGCCGGTAGATGTGCTCCTCGACCTTTTGGATCCATCCATCGCGCAAAACTTTGAGGTGGAGTGGAAGAAGTTCATCGAGGGCTGCGATGCACTCATCGTCGACGAAGGAGGCGCGCCAAACAAGAGCAGCTCAGAAGAGTTATCGAGAGGAGAGAGCCCGCCGAGCAATCGATCGATGCAGATCAATGCCCTAATCAATTTGTAAGGAATTCATGGACCATCATCTGCGAGAGCTCTACCGACACCAGGGTGGTCAATCATCCATCCAATCCGGATGAGTTCAGAATCTACGCCAGGCGTGACGGGTTCTACTGAGACGATTTGAACTTTCACTTAATTTCCCTACGTAGGATCCATCACGCCCGGGGTAGATTCTGAATTCATCCGGCTTGGATGGATGATTGACCACCCTGAGGTCCGACAACTACCACGACACGACGGTCATGACACATCACGAAGCGCACGCGCACCATGGCGCACGAAACGGCTTTCTCTTTTTGCTCAGACGTGTTTCTGGCTTCCATAGCAGTTCTGGCGTTTACGACGTCCAGCGTAGCATACAGCAGCGCTGCATCGGCAAACGGTTTCAATGCTCTCAATGGATGGAATGGATTCCTCTCGATGGAAACACGTGATATTCCATGGATAGCGTGGATTCCATGGAATCCACGCTATTCCAAACGTAGTAGCTATCGTTGTCGTCTCTGCACGTTCCATTAGGTCTTAGCACAGTGTTGATATTAGTAAGACCGATGTATAGATACTTCTGACAAGGTGACGTCCCAATCGATGACCTACCTCTACCGCATCTTGCCCGGACTAATCATTCCACCAACAGGCCATCATCATTTGCTTAAACAGGTTTAGAATGGAACCATTCCACATTCCATGGATTTGATGGAATGGTCACGTGTGGAATGGATTCCATCCACTGAGAACACTGGCTGGCAGAAGCGGCTAACCCAGTGCTTGCCCAGCTTCGTTTTCGCGGCCTCCTCTGCAACGTTCTTGAGAAGTTGGGGCGTTGGCGGAAGGCCACGGTCCGTAAGCTTGTTTACATCTCCAACGAGCACCTCTTCTTGCGCGTTTGTGAGCTTTTGGCGCGTGTAGGAGTTGGCCACTTGAACTGTGCCAGTTTTGCCTTTGTAGCGCTTTGCCAGCGTCGTGCGTTCGACTCCACACTCTCTAGCAGTCGCAGTAAAGTTAGTACGTCCTTGCAATTCTAGATTACCTATTGCGCTAGCTATCTGAGCGTTGTGATCCACAACAGAGTACGACGCGAAAAAGTGGGAATTACCCGGCACCGGGTGATGATGATGATGATGATTTCATACAAGCTATCCGGCCGCCGTTTGGCAGCCATATCAGGCTTATCTACATATCACCACTAGGGTTTTGCTGACACAACCTAGATATCCCTTGCGCCTAAACTACAAATTTGTAATCTGTCTTGCTATTCATCTGTTACTTCGGGTGTATCTTAGGATATTGCATTCCTCTTGCTGGGTTTTGTTTGTAGGTTAGGTGGAGGTTTTCGTAGTTAGTGCCACTAGGCCACTTAGTGGTCGACTAGATGGTTGCATTCTGATACGGAGTCGCTGCGGTAGACTCCGGTCCACTCAGCCTGACGGCGGGGGACACCGGGAGTCATCCTGTGTGGTGGGTGATACAAGGTTGGTGGTTCTCAATGCTCCTCCAGCACCGCCTTATCAAGCCAACTGAACTGCCGTAGCAGTCCAGTTCTAGCCATGAAAACGGCGGCTTTTCGAACCAGTGAGTTGCTGTTCAGGATCCTGGTGAGGTCGGTTTCCATGAGGGAGCCAAAGAGTCCGTCACGCAGTTCTTGGAAGAGGGGGCAGGTCACTAACACGTGGAGTAGGTCCTGCACTCCGCGCCTACAGTCGCATTGGCTGGTAGGAGCTAGTGTTAGTGGGTAGAGGAAGCTTCTTAGGCCAATCTTTCCGATGCGCATCTGCGTGATAAGTGCGGAAACGGCCTTGTGTTCTCCTAGGTGCTTGAAGAGGATCTCTGGCTTGTTTACAAGCTTTGTAAGCCTGTAGGTGGTCCGGCCTGCTTTATCCTTATGCCAGTCCCGGGACCAGTCAATAGCAATGCGGCGTCTGATCCGGGCCTTGAAAGATGAGATGAGCGTGGGAAGCTCTTGGGGTTACTGGCCGTGGAGGGCGGCTTCCTTTGCGTGTGCGTCAACGCATTCGTTTCCAGTGACCCCGCTGTGTGCGGATATCCACCGGATCTGGACGTTGTAGCCCTTGGAGAGGACTTGTGGAAGAGTCTGAATGATCTGACGTAGGATGCACTGGCCGTTCTGGTACCGCGGCCTGTGTGTTGACTTAATAGCTGCATGGTTGTCGGTAAAGATAACTACTTCCTTGCGGGTAGGGAGATATTCTAGTAAGAGCTGCAGGGCCATAAGGATCCCGTACAGTTCAGCTGCGTACACGGAGTGTTTATCGGTGAGGGAGCCAAGGAAGGCCTTCTTTGTAGCGCCTGGGATGGAGGGAATAGTAGCCGCCGATCCTACGCGTTTCTTGTACCCGCTTCCATCCGTGTACACCGGAAGGATCTGTAAGTCTCGGATGATCTCGTTATGCTCTACAATCGACTGGGGCCTATTTGGGGCAATGTGGATTGCTGGTGGCACCCACCAGGGCTCCGCTACAAAGGGGACCTTCCGTTCGAGCTCCGTAATAGGGTACTGGATTCTCCTTTCCGCTCTATATCTACGTTCCATGTGGACAAGAGGGGAGTGTAGCTGCGGGTGTAGCTTATGGTTAGATGTGGCTCGGATTTCTTGCCGTATCTCACAGATTATGTTGTATACTGGGCTTGCAACCACCCTTCCTAGCGTCATGCCAATTCGCTTCTCCAGCTCCTGCTTCATAGCGAGGAGGTTCAGTTCCACGTTCAGGGCTGAACCTGCCGTCCGGCGGAAGGCCCCTGATATGGTCCGGGCGGCTTCCTTCTGAATTGCTTCCAGCTTTTGGATCGCTGCGCGTTCTGCATGCGCATATCCTTCGCCTCTGTCAGGAATATACCAAACAGAGCAGCAGAAGAGCGCTTTAGCCAGTACTATCCCGCGGTAGACTTTGATAAGACTGGTTAGCCTAGTACCCCATGTTGACCCCGCAAGGCTGGTTAGGCCGCTGAGTAGTCGCGTGGCGTCTGCCTGGACCTGTTCAATGTGCTTGCTCCAGGTGAGCGCGGAGTCCAGATATACCCCTAGGTAGCGGATGCCTTGCCTAGGGGTGACCGTGTGGCCTGGGAGGTGTAATGGCGCGTTGATGTTGAACTTGGTCCGGTATCTCGCGGGTACAAAGTGCATTAGGTCGAACTTATCCGGAGCAAACACTGAGCCAAACTTCCGGGACCATGGGGTGCACTGCTCAGTGTATATTCGTTTCAGCGTTTCGCAGTTAGTTGTGGGGTCCTTCCCCACAACTAGGATGAGAGTGTCGTCCACATATCCAATAGTGCTGGAGTTTAGGCTCCGGATCGCGCAGTTCTCGATAAGGTTGGCGTTGTAGAAGAGGTATAGGATTGGAGATAGCGGCGAGCCTTGCGGGATCCCCACGTCAATGCTGAAGTGATCTGACGTGTACTCTGGAAGGACGATTCTAGTCGTGCGGTCTCTAAGAAAGCTAGAGATCCAGCGGACTAGGTTAGGTGGTAGGCCTCTTCTCCGTAGCTCGTGGGTTAGCCGCTGGTGGACCACGTTGTCGTATGCGCCCGAGATGTCTAGGAACAGCCCTGAGCAGATTGGCCGTGCTCCTCTATGAATGGCGGCCCAGGCCGTGCAGATCCTCTCTGTGAGGATGAACAGCGCGTGTTCTGGGGACCGCATGCGGCGCCCGCCAATATGACTGTCCGGTAGCAGCCTATACCTCTCAACCAGGTAGCTGATGCGTTCGGCGGCCATTGATTCAATGATCTTGCCAATAGTATTCAGGAGAGCTATTGGTCTGTATGCCTTTAGCTTAGTGTAGTCGCTTTTCTTAGGCTTGCGGAGCACTATAGTGAACGAGTCACGGAAGTGCTGCGGCCAGTAGCCTAGTCTTACGCATCCGTTTGCCAGCTGGCGGATAACTGGAACTAGCAGTCCCACCGCTATCTTGAGAGGTCTGCTAGTGATTTTGTCTGGTCCAGGGGCCTTATCCAGGGCGGTTCTCCGTAGGGCCTGTCTCACTTCGTGCTCGGTGAAGTCCCTATCCACGTCCACTGGCGGGGAATAGGAGAAGTCTTGTATATCCGTAAGATCGGCTTCCGGGGGCTTAGGGAAGAAGTGCTTCCATAGTATGTCGGCTTTCTTCTGGGGGGCGTTCTCTAGGCCACCCCCCTCCTTCTCTAGAGCTGGTGTGAAAGACTGGCGCGGGTTGTCTTTGTTTCTCATCCATCTTGCGCGCTTCCATAGCATAGCTTCGTTGCCGTCGGCTTCTTCTATCCATGCCCTAAACCCGCTGCGGAGCTTCTTCTTGATAAAGCGGCCTTTCTCGTTTCGCGCGGCCTTGTATTCTAGCCAGTGTTTCCTACTTCTCGTGCGCATCCAGCGGCGCCGGAGGCGGTTGCAGGTGCGTTTCACTTCGCGGCACTCCTCGTCAAAGCCTGGTCTAGACCACTCGCAGTACCTTGCCTTAGGGGCGGAAACCTCGATAGATTCCTGTATAGCCGTAACCGTCTGGTCGGTAAGGGCCTCGATCTCGTTGGTAGTGTTGAGATCCTGTGCTGCCGGTATCTTACTGCGGAGGGTTGCTTGGTAGAGCTCCACGTTCATGCGTTTCCATTGGTACTTTTCGGGTGTGACTTGGTCGGGTAGATTCACCTGGAAGTGTGTGACGACTGGGTAGTGATCTGACTGGTGTTCAAGCTGCCTTTTGTTCACGTTGCACTGTATTAGGCGGTTAGTGAGGCCTTGAGTGGCCCATGCTAGGTCAATCACCGTGGCCCTCTCGCCTGGCCTTTCCTTGTGCGTGGGTACTCCTGGTTCGTTGAGTAGATGCAGTTCGCAGTCTACTGCAAGGCGGAGTAGCTGTGTGGCGTGTCCGCTCTGTCTAACCGGGTTGTGGCCCGCCCACATCCTATGGTGCAAGTTGAAATCACCGCAAACAAAGTGTTGTCCCGGCTCACGAAGCCGGGCACGGAGTTCTGTGAAGGTGCTGGTTGGGTCCGCTCGAGGAGGATTGTAAACGTTGTGAATAGTGACTTGGGTCACGTCGGCCTGGACGGTTTGGTCTGCGCTAGTTAGGGCGACGGAGCAGAGGTGCTCACTATATGGCTTGAAATGCCAGGTTGCGGGGTCGATTCGCCTATGAACGAATAGGCATACTCGCGCGCGGCCTGCTGGGAATAGTAGGTCGAAGGGGCTGCGTGGGATCTTGTAGGTAGACACTTTTGTAGCCTTTGTGTTTACCCACGGCTCTTGGATGGCCACCACGTCAAAGTTGGCTATATCTTTATCCAGTAGAAAGGGGGCCATCACCTTCTCACGGGAGTTACGGACGTTATACTGAACTATTGAGAGGGTGTTTTTGTGCATAGTATCCTTGTGTTGCTTGGCTACTTGGTCCCTAGGCATCCTGCATTGCGGTATCGTTTTGGATGGCTTGCCCCAAGTTGCTTGCCTGGCTGGACCTGGAGCTGCTTACAATAATCGGTTCGGCGGTTCCCTGTGACGCCCTGGTTTGTGTAGTAGACTTCTCTCGGTTGCATTGCGCCCTCACCGCTTGGAGGCCCTTCCCTTTCTCGGTGTGGCTAATCCTACGGCCTCTTGTGGATACGGACCTCTGCCTAGTTGACTCTCCGGCCCCTGGGGAAGTGGCTCTACGGTCGGGCGAGCGCGCACGATAGCGCTTCTTCTGGGACTGAGTGCGTGGTAGGGAGCTACCAAACTGGGACTGGCTAGCCAGGGTGATATTCTCCCTTGTCTGCGGGGAGGAACTAGTGATGCTACTAGTTGGTGGTGTTTGGCCTGACGTTGCTAGGTCGTTGGGCCTTCCTGGAGTGGTAATGCTGGCCTGGGACAAGGTGGATGCGGAGTGGGAGGCGCTCCTGGCTGAATCGTACGTGTAGGTTGGCCAGAACTCTTCTTCCCCCGCGACTGCCTTTCTTAGGCCATCCAGGGTCTTCTTACGGGTTACGCACGCGTTAGAGCGGGCCGTGTGGCCGTCCTCTCCACATGCAGCGCACTTCCATCGGTTTCTGTTCTCTTTCTGTGGGCAGGCCTTGTACTCATGGCCTGCGGCTGCGCAGACTGCGCAGATCTGTGACTTGGAGGAGCATTGACTTCCAATGTGGCCGTATTTGCAGCACTTAAAGCACTGCTTGAGCCGCCTAGAGCGGTTGTATCTCTTGCACGGGAGTGCTAGTCCTTCCCAGAAGATGTTACCAGCAATGGCTTTGTTCGCATCCCACGGGGTGCTGAACTCAACCCGGACTGACGTAAACCTCTTCTTCTTACCCTCCGGAGTAAGCCAGGCAATATAGGTGATGTTGCAGTTGGGTATATTAGCATGGTTCAGGGTGGTCAATCATCCATCCAATCCGGATGAGTTCAGAATTTACGCCGGGCGTGACGGGTTCTACTGAGACAATTTGAACTTACGCTTAATTTCTCTACGTAGGATCCATCACGTCCGGCGTACACTCTGAATTCATCCGAATTGGATGGATGATTGACTACCCTGGCATGGTTAGCCGCCATCATCTTCTTACATTCGGCCTGGATGCTTTGCGGGCTATCCAAATTGATTGATGACGTAGGGACCGAGTCCACCCGGACTCCGTATGTGTGGGTGATAACCCGGGCAGCGTTCCCAAACATTGGAATCCAGCGTTCGTAGTGGTGTTTTAGCACTTCCGCGTCCGCTCTTGTGGCCGTGTGTATGCGGATGTCGCCGCTTTCTAGCCTCTTAGCTGCCGGAATACAGATGTTGATAAGGGTGGGCGTGTTGGATTCTCTTAGGATGGTGTTAACCCGTTCCTTCAGCGCTGCGGGCTGTAGGTTCCTGAACGCTTCGGCCATCATGGCGTCGTTGATTTTGATGGTAATTTCGCGTTCAGCTATGGGCGAGATAACCGGGGCGGCCGGCGTGGAGGACGTTTCCGTCTCATAGCTGAGCGGAGGCTCTCCGCACGCTGCCACCACTTGGGCCCAGCTACGGGGGGACTTCGTTGATGAGGGGGCGTCCGACATGCGCTGGGACGCAATGTTGTCGATTCTGGACTTGACAATACTAAGATCTTGCTGCATGGCTTGCTGGGTGGCGGTGGCCACCTGAATAGCGTTCAGTAGCTCGGAGTGATCGGGATTGGTAACATCAGACTGGAAGAACTTAAGAACACTGGCAATAAACTTCAGCGAGTAGTGGTTTGGAAGGGACTTGTTTTTGTGCTTTTCGAGAAACTCAAGCAGATTCTGCGCTTCATCGCGGATGGTTGCGGCATGTTCCTGGTGGGCTGTAGGCACTCTGCCCACCACTGGCGGCCTTTCATCAGGCGGCATCGCAATGCGCGTATCAGAAGATAGCGCACGGCGGGCCGGTCAATTTAAGTCGCTTTATAGCGTGGCGCGGGTTGTGGCTGTTGTGTTATGGCAGTTTTTGTGGTCAAACTGTTACAGTCGCGGGGGGTTTCATGTGACGCGGCATCGGTCACCACACCGTCGCTTACGTTACACTTGCATGGAAGCGGGATGCGGGGTTTCGGCATTTCAGACATTCTCCTGCCTAAATGCTTGAAGGTGAAATCCACACTCTAGGCATGCGCGTTACCGCATCCATGAAGGTTCGGCCGACACCGACATCCGTATTCCACTGTAGTAGCAACCACTTCTCTCCTCACTCGACACGACATCATTGTGCGTTGTGAGGTCACCGGTGGGGGTTCCCAGTCGATGACGTGAACTGTGCTGTTGCGCATCGCGGGTGAAAGGATTGCGAGGTTTCGTCGATCTCTACTTTTGGAGGTTTATAAAGGCCTGCAAAGTCCCACGGTCTTCGTCGCAAGGTTAGTAATCGTATGTCAAGTGTACGAGCATAGCCACGAACATGAATTGGTTTCTGCCGGTACTAAGTGCTCTTCTGCTGGCGGCCGCCGGAGTCAATGGAGCCACGATACCACACTCCAAGCCCTTCGAGGAGTTGCTAAACAAGAGGCAATCGAATGGCGCGACTGGCTTACAGGTCGATCTAGGCTATCAAGTTTATCAAGGCGTTGCTAATTCTACGACTGGGCTGAACACCTTCAAAGGGTGAGATCTCTGGATAGTGATTGCGATTTCGCTTCAGTTAACGTCTTCTGTGCAGTATTCGCTTCGCCTCACCTCCTACTGGATCTTTGCGATGGCAGGCACCGCAGCCACCAATGATGAATCGAAGTGCAGTTGCGCAAGCAAACACCTACCAGTCATCTTGTCCACAGAGTCCTGATTCCTCAGGCAAGCCCATCAATACCACGCTTGACTTTGCCAGCGAGGATTGCTTGTTCCTGAACGTATACGCGCCTGCCAACGCTAGCAACTTACCAGTCCTTGTGTGGATACACGGTGGTGGTTACGGCGCAGGAAATGGGCGAGAGGATCTGACGGCGATCATAAAGGCCAACAACAACAGTTTTGTTGGTGTGGCGATCCAGTACAGAGTAAGAAACCATGCAATGCGGGGAACTTTTGCTAATACATTAGTAGTTGGGAGCGTTTGGTTTTCTATCATCTGACGAGGTGTACAGAAATGGCGTTGTTAATGCTGGTCTTCTTGATCAGCATTTCGCCCTGCAGTGGGTACAAGCATATATCGGTATGTTTGGTGGAAATGCTTCTCAGGTCACAATATCCGGCGAAAGTGCAGGAGGTATGGTGCTAATTCCGTGGAAGACGATGGCTCACGACTGACATGCAACAGGTGGGTCCGTCATGTTGCAAGACATGGCATTTGGGGGATCAATGGGAACCTCGCTTTTTGTGAACGTAAGCTGTCGCTACAGCGATTTATCTCACACTGCTCAGAACTCACTATTGACGTACTGATACACAGACCATTGCGGCTTCACCATATCTTCCCATGCAATATGGCTACAAAGACTGGATTCCCTCTCAGTCGTATTACGCATTCGCTATTGAAGCCGGTTGCATTCCATCGACAGCGTACGGAAGTTCCTCACAAACTATTTTCCAATGCCTTGTGGGAAAGAACACGACAGACTTGCAAAATGCAAGTTTCAACGTCTCTGCATCTGGGACCTTTGGTACATGGGGATTTCTACCCGTCACGGACGGTGTCTTTGTGCAAGACCTCCCAAGCCAACAGCTCCTTCGCAAGAAAGTCAACGGTCAGAGAATGTTAGCAGGGGTAAGACTATTCGAAGGTTTTCCCAACATGCTTAGCTGCACTGATGCTGATGTACTGTTTTCAGAACAACGTTAATGAAGGGTCTCCGTTCACTCCGCAAAACATCACCACGGAGGCTGAGCTGCTCGCCTGGCTGACACTCACATTCCCTCTGTTCACGAATGACGATATCGCCAAGGTCTTGCTGTACTATCCAAGCAGCAACGCGTCGGATGATCCGACCGCTGTGGAGTATGCCACTCTCGGTTACAGTGGAGCAAGTGCCTTGAACGAAAGCCAGGTTGGAACCGGCCAGCAGCAACGAGCCGACAACATCTACGCCGAGACAACCTTCGTCTGCCCGAGCTACTGGATGGTAGAAGCGTATACCGACAAGGGGCGGTCGAGCTACAAGTACCAGTACTCGGTTCCTGTCTCGACGCACGGGCAAGATGTCACCGGTTATTTCGGTCCCGCCACCCCCAATCAAGGTCCCGACTTCGAATTGGCGTTCATGAGTATGTGAACCCTACTTTCCACGCCTCCCGGCACGTTCGCACAACGCTACTAGCAGTGCTAACTCAATCCAGCTATTTGGGGCAACTTCATCACCAAAAACAACCCTTCGATTTCGACGGCTATTGCAAATGGCGCGAGCTCGAACAACACATCTGCAACGAATGCTGCGACCAACTGGCCTCCCTTTTCGATCTTTGCGCCTTACCAGATCAACCTCAACGAGACAGGTGGTGTGCCGTTCTCTGTACCGAGCACAGGAGGGCGCAATGTGACAGAATTCATGAATCCGGGTCTGAGGAACGATTTTAGTTTGGTCAATGCGTACACGTGGGAAGCTGGTAGGGGATATAGGTGTGACTTTTGGAGGAGTGTAGCTGCTATTGTGCCTGAGTAGAGTACGTGTTCCTGTGAGAGAGCAGCAGGAGCAGGACTGTTTTTATTCTCCCTTGTACATGAATCAGGTGCGTTCTGCGCTGCTAGCGTAGCAATCTACTAGGAGCGGTGAGCTGATGTGACGTTTGTCTCTCCGCGTCCGAGTATGGACTTTGGTCGGGTG
>NAJN01000167.1:0-14477 GCA_005059845.1 Cryomyces minteri
GATGGCGGTTGCGGGTTTTCCGCGTAACCGGCCAATCAGCGATCCCGCATTACCAAAAATGCATGCCGAAACAGGCAATGGCCTCATCAGATAAAGCACGCGTGAAGGTCTATAAGACGACTTCTTCCTGCTCGAATCCTTTTTCAACTCTCACAAACAAATCCTCTTGACCCATAACATCATCCAATTTCAGAATACCAGAACGCCATCGCAGGTATCCACGCCTACTTCAGACAACCTCCCTTAGACCTATCACCATCATGTCTACACCTACCGGCGCTGTCCCATCGACCTGCTGTGGCCGTGCAGACGGTTGCATCTGTGCCAGGGAGGCGAGATGCTCCTGTGGAAAGCAGGCAGCTATGCACTGCAACTGCGAGAAAGCATCTTCAGAGAACCAGATCACGGGAGCTCGATGCTCATGCAGTACGTCGCTTTGGTTTCCGCACCTGCTTTGTCATGCACAGCCGGAGCCTGGCACCAACACAGCACATACTGACATGAATACAGACCAACGTGCTGCTGGCGATTGCACGTGTAGCCGAGCCGCGCAGGAGAATGCCAAGATTCAGGGTGATTCTTGCGCTTGTGGAAAGAGATCTCAAGGTGAGTCTAAACCCGAATGAAAGCTGGAAGGCGAAGTATTTATCCATCGAACACAGGCTCTTGCACCTGCGGAGGCACTGAAACCGGAGCCTTGGACACCGAGACCGACTTCACCACCAAGAAGGCGAGTGCTTGAGGGTCGTTTGGTAGTCCACCTCGACGGCAAGCATGGCGCTCTAAGAGCTGGATGAACTGTGGTATTGCGTCTTTGGCGAGGGGAGCGATGCATTCAGGCGTTCTTCGATGTCGCTCGCACTACTGACTTTGCTTTGATGCTATGTCGACCACGCAAGATGGTGGCTTTATGATACGATGATACCAGACAATCAACAAGAACACATTGTCTATCAAGAACCTGTAGTTTGGTGTAATCATGCAATGCCCAGAATCAGTGCCTTGATCAGCAGCATTTGAAATGGTATCGTTAATGAAAATATATGGCAGTGTTAGTGTGGAGAGTACCTATACCTTACTGTCACTGTAATTCAATACCCCAAGCCCCTGCGTCGGACCCAGCCTTCTCCGCCTCCGTGCTTCTCGAGGTCGAAGTCAATGCTACACACTAAGTTAGCCGCCTCACACCCACCCACATGGAACAGCGATCGTACTCAAGCTTCAGCTTGAGTGTAGGTTAACTCACCCGCTTCGTCAAAGCCTTGGCACACACCACGAAGCCCTGTTCAGGCACTTCCGCCCTACTGTCGCTGCACGTTCGGCGCCTGGCACTCCACTCTTGGTCCTTCGAGGACAGGAACACACGAGAGCATAAGGACAATCAAACAGGGTCCGTACGATCGATGTCACCCTGAGCCGGAGGACTCATTCTTGGCGCTGGCTGGTCGCCGACCAAAATCGGGAGGCTTGGAAGGACATCCAAGATGGCGTCCGCTGCGGGTGCAGGAGGGTTCTTCAGCCGGGGCAATGCTGGCAATGCAAACTCCATGCGCGGACTGGTGTCATTCATTGCGGACTTGAGGAACGCGCGGGCTCGCGACCTGGAAGAGAAAAGGATAAACAAAGAGCTGGCGAACATACGGCAAAAATTTAAGGATGGAAGTCTGAGCGGTTACCACAAGAAAAAATACGTCTGCAAACTGCTATACATATACATCTTGGGTTGGAACGTGGATTTTGGACATCTCGAGGCGGTCAACCTGATATCCGCAACCAAGTACTCCGAGAAGCAGATAGGCTATTTGGCAGTCACACTGTTTCTGCATGAAGAACATGAGTTGTTGCATTTAGTGGTCAATAGCATTCGGAAGGACCTTTTGGACCACAACGAGCTGAACAACTGTCTGGCTTTGCACGCGATTGCCAACGTCGGTGGAAAGGAGATGGGGGAAGCACTAAGTGCAGACGTCCACCGGCTGCTCATCTCGCCTACATCTAAGCCTTTCGTCAAAAAGAAGGCTGCTCTAACACTTCTGAGACTTTTTCGCAAGTACCCCAGCATTGTGCAGCAAGAGTGGGCCGAAAGAATAATATCTCTCATGGACGAGCCGGATATGGGTGTCGCTCTTTCGGTGACCTCGCTGGTTATGGCTCTCGCACAGAACGACCCGGACCAGTACAAGGGGTGTTATGTCAAGGCCGCACGACGGCTGAAGAGGATAGTAGTCGATAACGAATGTGCCATGGACTATCTATACTACAAAGTTCCCTGTCCTTGGATCCAGGTCAAATTACTCAGACTTCTGCAGTACTATACTCCTTCAGGTCAGGCATTCTGTTTCTTGGTTCTTGCAAACATACTGACACCAAGACAGAAGATAAAGCTGTCAGAGATCTCATTCGAGAATCTTTACAACGTATCATGGATATGGCGATGGACATGCCAAAGAACGTCCAGCAAAACAACGCCCAGAATGCAGTGCTCTTCGAAGCCATCAATCTTACCATACACCTCGACACTGAGCATGACCTCATGGTACAAATATCATCACGGCTTGGCAAGTTCATAGGCTCCCGGGAAACGAACGTTCGTTACCTTGGGCTGGAGGCTATGACGCATCTTGCTGCTCGGTCGGAAACGCTTGATCCTATCAAGAAGCACCAGAAGCTCATCATGGAAGCGCTCAGAGACAGAGACATCAGCGTGAGGCGGCAAGGCCTAGACCTACTATACAGCATGTGCGATTCGTCGAACTCACAACCGATTGTTACCGAGTTACTGAGACACCTTCAAACTGCCGACTATGCTATAAGAGAAGAAATGGTGCTCAAGATCGCTATACTTACGGAGAAGTATGCCACTGACATACAGTGGTACGTTGACATCTCGTTGCGACTCATCTCAATGGCTGGCGACCATGTCAGCGATGAGGTGTGGCAACGAGTCATCCAGATTGTGACGAACAACGAAGAGCTCCAAGTATATGCGGCGACGAACATCTTGCAATACATCAAAGCCGATCGCTGTCACGAGACGCTGGTAAAGATCGGAGGGTATCTGCTTGGAGAATTTGGACATCTGATCGCAGATACTAAGAGTTGCAGCCCGATAGAGCAATTCCTGGCGTTACAGGCAAAACTTCCAGGCTCTTCTCCAGGTACCAGAGCAATACTGCTTTCGTCCTTCGTCAAGTTTGTCAATCTATTTCCAGAGATCAAACCTCAGCTCCTGGAGGTGTTTCGCACGTACAGTCTCACTCTCGATTCTGAGTTACAGCAGAGGGCTTGCGAGTATCTTGCACTCGCTACCATGCCGACAGACGATCTGCTACGTACTGTGATGGACGAGATGCCTCCATTCCCCGAGCGCGCTTCAGCACTGCTATCACGCCTTCATTCGAAGCACGCAGGAGCAAGCGAGAAGCGTACATGGGTTGTCGGCGGCAGAGATGCCAATGCAGATCCGGCAGAGGCCAACATAGCCCAGCGAACCGGCCTCAAGCGGACTTTTACCAACTCTACTCCCGTCAAGTTTACCAGCCGGGACAAGGACACACCTTTGGAGGTCAGCACGACCAATGGCACGAACGGAACGAACGGCTCGCAGCCCACCAACAGGGCAGCACAGAACGGCGCGACCGATCTTCTTGCTGGCCTAGATATGAATGGCGAGCCTCAGAAAGCCTCGAAGGCTCCCAACCTAGCGAGCGCCGCCCACCTGAGTCCTGATTGGGAGGAAGGCTACAACCCCTTGCTCCTCTCATCCGACGATGTTCTCTACGAAGACGCCCAGATCAAGGTTGGCTTACGCTCGCAATACCGCGCTGATGTAGGTGTGATAATACTCTTCTTCATCAACACGACGTCTTCGGTCTACAGCTCCTTTACCACGACAATCGACAACCCCTCTCCTGACGAAGTCGACGTCTTAGTCAAAGATTTCCCAGACACAGTCATCCAGCCCGCAGGTCAGACCAAGCAGACCGTCGCCTTCCGCGCCAAAAGTGTCTTCACCGTGCCTCCGACAATCCGCATATCCTACCTCGCAGGAGCCCTACAAGCTCTGACCCTCCAGCTCCCCATCATGCTGCACAAATACATGGACGCTGCGGACCTCAGCGCCGACGACTTCTTCAAGCGGTGGGAGCAAATTGGAGGTGCGCCACGCGAGGCCCAGCGAGTTTTCGGACTGGCTGGCAGAGGTCGGGAGACCAGTATGGCCTTTACGAGGAAAGTGGTGGAGGGCCTCAAGTGGAACATCTTGGATGGAGTGGATCCGAATCCGAAGAACCTTGTCGGAGCTACAGTACTACACACGGAAGGGGGCAAGTTCGGGTGTTTGTTGAGGTTGGAGCCGAACTTTGACACCATGGTACGTAGCAAATTCGCCTCTCGAGGTATTGGTTATCCTGACGGGTGTGCTGACACGGTGTCTAGATGTACCGCATCACGATTCGGGCTACGGACGAATCCGTACCATCGGTCTTGCTGAAGATCATGGAGGAGATACTTTCGCAGGGAGAGCCGGCGAATACCAGGTTTGGCAGCTGATTGAGCATTTGTTGACACGTCAGAGGAGTTGAGGCGCTTTTGGTATCACAGGAGTAGCGTGAGCCATCACAGCATTGAGCGTGCTTTGGTTTTAGCGAGGGCAACGCTACGGCTCAACAACCCAGGGCGGATCTCTCAATCGGCGGGCATCTCTTGTGTTGCATCCTCATCTATCTGTGCTGGCGGGGGAACTCATCCAGTCACGCAGAATCCAAGCAACCCCAGATCCCGATCAAGCTTCTACATACAACTTGTCAGTCCTCGGTTTGACTGCCCGATGTAGCTGACAATATTGCGCGTCCTCTGGCGACGACGCGCCCTTCAAGAGCAGCTGAATTCCAGCTCCCACTGTCCACCCTCAAAACCATCAATCTCAATACTGCCCGTCGGCGTTCCCTTCTCGGCCACCACGTCCACCTCGAAATCCCCACTCGCCCCATTGACCTCACGAAGCAGCATCTTGCCACTGCAGCTCGGGTACGGCACGCTCACTGCGCCCGTCGTACCCACCGGCGCCTCAAAGCTCATCCTCATCCCTCCACTGGCAGTGACGTTCGTCTGCGCGGCGAACATGCCAAGGCTGGTCGCGAAGCCCGCATCCACGCTCGTCAGATCTCCCAGCGCGGGCGCGATCTTCCAGGTCTGCCCGCCAGCGCTCAGCAGCTGGATGCCGGCGATGTAGAAGGTGAGTGTTGAGGTGGGGCCGGTGGCCCAGCCGTGGGCGTGGGAGATGCGCGGGTCGTTGGTGTAGGGCGCGTAGTGCAAGACGCCATCGTCCTGGTAGCCTTCGATGAATGTCGAGTTGGTCATGCGCGGGTCGTTGAGCATGAAGCCCCACTCCAGCCTCATGAGCGCGAGAGCGGCGCTGGCGTTGCCGGCCAGTAGATGCGCTTGCAGCTCGAAACCGCTGATGAATGGGGAGACGGCGTTGTCGGCTTCGACGGCAGGTGCACCGAACGGGGTCCAGCGGTTGGCGAGGTTGGCGGAGATGGCAGTATTCTGGGAGGAGTTGGCGGTGATGTTGGAGACGACGGCCCAGGAGTTGCCGTCTTGAGGCATAAGGGTTGTGGTTTCGTTGTCGTGGAAGAGCCCTGCGGTTTCATTCCAAAGTAAGGAGTTGGCTGCTGACTTGATCCTGGAGGCGTAAGCAGTCCAGGCGGAGATGACCGATGTATCATTGACAACGCTGGCAAGGTTGATGCCTTGATTGACTGTATAGTAGAGGATCGAATTGGCCTGTTATGTGAGTGAGTATGAGGGGCGTTACGCCGGGAGAGACAAGGTACCTCAATGTTGTGCCCACCCATGCCGAATCTTAGCCAGTCTGCGGCAGATGTTACGTTCATCATGCCACTATTATCAACGAAGCTTAAAGAAAAATTCATGCCAAACTTCCACTGGTCCCATATTCCGGAAAGATACTTCAGGTCGTTCTGACGGATCACGTTAGTCAGCAGAATTCTCAAAACAGGGCACCCTATGCGAGTGCAGTTCCTGCTAGGCAATGCAACTGTTCGCAGGACCGAAAGACTTACGGAGTATTGATAGTAATCTGCCACCCCGACTGCAGTTTCATTAGCAAGCGCGTCCCACAGTGACATCCGATAGGACTCACTGAGTGTGTAGAGATGGTAGGTCGCTGAATAGATCGAAGGAAACGGGACTCCAGCATACGGCAGCTGTCCGGTTGTCTTGTTCTGGTGCAAAAAGAGCGAGTCCAGGGAGTTACGAACAGAAATCAGGTCGTTCGTCGAAACGACAATACCTGGAACAGCAATCGACATATCTACGTTGAACATGTCAGTATCAGGACGAACATCTGGTCCGGATGCCCTGTAAAGACATACCTCCAGCCCAGACAAGGCGATCACGTTTGGCTCCATCCACGAGACAACTCGAGCCATTGGTGACGGTATAGTTATTGTACCAAGTCAGTGGAGCGGTCATGTTGCCCGGCGTGGTTGAGTTGACCACAAAAAGGTGGATGAGGGCATTCCCGTGCGTAGGTTCGATGGTGCACATCTGGTTTGTGTACGCGCCTGCGTACCATATGCGGTTGATCAGGTCGTCTGGAGATCAAGTCAGTAGGGGCTCGACAATCGAAAGTCCGTGAACACACCACTGAGTACTTACCATTGCAATGGAAATATCCAGTGTAGTTCCTCAGTTGATCCTCGGTATAGTGCGGCATGGGCGTGAAGTGTGTGGTTACCTGTGTAACCTCTAGCTTTCCGGTAGCGTTGTGGATCAAGCTGAGGTATTTGAAGCCGCCTCTTTCGTGCTCTCTGGACACGGTATAAACGCCAGGAGCTGACGGCTGGAACCAGAGAGTCTCGTCGATGCCACTATCGGCGGTAGCATCGCTGCCAAGGCCAGATATCCACAGCGAACTTTCGCTGAACGTGATGCCGATATACTGGTTGGCATCGAGATTCTCCCCGATGGTCAATGAGACAACGCCAGCAATGTTCTTTCCGTAGTCGTAGGTGACCGCCGAAGCATCTTGGAAGACGGCACTTCCAAGCTCGTTCCCAGTGAGACTTTGAGCGCTGCTCACTGTGCCATTGACTTTGTACACAGAGACTGGGTGAAGGGTTCGAGAGCTCGGTGCCAAGATGTACTGCTCATATTGAGCGGCAAGCGTACCGCCAATCAGTACCCCCACCACGGCCAGAGCAGACGGAATCGAAGAGGAGAACTTCATCATGAAGTGAGCACTGCATACGTGGTTCAGGTGAAACGGACACTCACCCTCTATATATACGGAAGCGATACTTCAAGATGAGGAGACGAAATGCGGAGAAAAAGCACAGCAGCATCAACGAGCATGGCTCCCCGGGGCTTTACCCCAACTCTCGAGCAGCGTGTACCTGACGACGACCACGCCGGAGAGCATCGTCGTGCAGCAACTGCCGCAGCTTCGGTCAATCGTCCAGCGAAGTAGCCCGTTCAGCGCCGCGCGAAGACACCTTAGGGTTTAGGCGAGAGACGGCTGTTGTTGTGGGGAAGCACGGGAAGTGTCTGCGATGCCAATGCAGTCCGAGTCATGTGTGACAGGTGCCGCCTCCGATCCAGAACCCTTCACCACCGAGAGACGGCGAAGAAGCATGTCCGAGCGAGACGGCGAACAGGAAGAGGAAATGCGCGTCAATCCTCAGCGAGCGCAGCAGCTCATCGAGAACCTTGGCAGCGTGACGCAGAAGATTCAGGCCGCTAATGCCTCCGGCAAGAAGGTCGGTAAAACTCCAACTGCTCACTTCTCATCGCTGCCAACATCCCGAACCATTTCGAGCTCTCCTGACACCACAACGTCCTCCAGGTCCGACTAGTAGCCGTCTCGAAACTCAAACCAGCCGTTGACATCCTCGCCCTCCATCAATCCCCGACATCACACCTCCACTTCGGCGAAAACTATGCCCAAGAACTCACCGAGAAAGCCTCTCTGCTTCCCCGCACGATTCGATGGCACTTCATCGGCGCCTTGCAGACAAACAAGTGCAAGCCTCTAGCAGAACAGGTCCCTAATTTGTGGTGCGTGAGTAGCGTTGATAGTGTCAAAAAGGCCAATGCATTAGACAAGGGCCGAGCTGCCCTTGTAGAGGCTCAGAAGAAGACAGCGGATGGACAAGTGGGCGAAACGGAAAGGCTGAGAGTTCAAGTGCAAGTCAATACGTCTGGAGAGGCCGAGAAAAGCGGTGTTGAGCCCACCGAAACACTGGCACTGTGCAAGCATATCCGAGACGAGTGTCCTCACCTCCAGCTGTCAGGCCTGATGACGATCGGTGCAATAGCACGGTCACAAGCCACGACTGCAGAGACTGAAAACGAAGACTTCATCGCGCTGAGGGAGACTCGAGACAAAGTGGCCACGGAGCTAGAAATTTCGAAGGAGGAGCTCGAGCTGAGTATGGGTATGAGTTCAGACTACGAGGGCGCAATCAGACAAGGGAGTGATGAGGTGAGAGTGGGCACAACAATATTTGGGGAGAGGCCTGCAAAGAAGGATGCTCGGGTGAAAGGTGACGTTGAGGAAGAGAAGAGCTAGGGTCTGGACTACAGTCAACACGCAATACACTGTTTGGCCTCTTGCTGTTGACCGGCTTCCCGGACTGCAGGTTGTTTGGAAATTGACTTCTGTGAGTCACCCCATCTCTTTCGAGTCTTCCGACTATACTGTGATGTTTTCAAAACTACCCACAAAAGATGAGCTCTCTACAGGGCCAGGATCTCGTACAGTTTATCTGAGTATTTCGTCTTCTTCTCTTGTATTTAAAAGGCGTTCCTTAGGTGCTTGAGCTGACGAGAATGACAGACTTTGTCTCTAGATTGCGTTGCCTACTCTTTTCTGCCTCCACATTAGGTTCGTCGACTGCGGTTCCCGGCGTTCTACGGAATGGCATGGCTCGCGGGCGCTGGTAGTTCAGATCGAATACGACTATAGACCGATACGTAGGGCAGCCCTTATCTAGCATGTTTCCATGCGAGCCCCCATATATTGTTTTCAAGGGGCTTTGTCCAACAGTGAAGCGATGATTGATCAGCGTCGGACTTCACATCGAGAGATGCAACTGGAGATGGTACCGTTTCTTTTCTTTTTCAGTCTATGTCTATCATGTGGAGTAGCAGAATACAACTCGCGTAGCTTCTCGCCAATCTACAATACGTCTCTTTTCAGAACTCTTGATGCAAGCTCTCTAGATCCGGCCACTGTCTCAGCTGTGTTCGAAAACAGGTGCGCCTCAGCGCAAGAAAGACCCAGACGTGTGACCGTGGTTGTGATACAACAGAGATGAGCCCGGCCATAGTTGGGAGCGCGACTTTTTGCTACCGCAATCTTGGCCTGCAGATCAAAGAGGCACTTTTTTCAGCGGCCATACGAGGGCTTGTGCTTGAATGCGGCAAGTACAATAGCGAGCATGAGTGCTCACAGGTGGGACCTAAACTTGGAACATAGTACATTTTACCGCACTCGCTCAGCTCACTCTGTAACCGGGATGTTCTATCATGGCCGAGGGTATCCTTGTGCTCTCTGTAGTCCACAAGGTTTTTTGCTGTCGTGCATCGGACCCGTGCACTCGGCACAATAGATCGAGAACCTTGGGGCCTCCCTTGGCAGTCTCATTCCTGGCTTGATGGCGTTCTTATTTTAGAGATTGAATCTGCTGCGTAACATGCAGCAGGTCCCCGCGGCTCACATCTGGTGTCTGAGCACTTGGCGAGGTGGAGCGTAGGGCAGTGCAGACACCCCGACGATATCTCTCCAGTCTCATCTCCACCACGTTGGTGACGCAGCAATCGTGGCTTGACAAGGCAGTCGAGGTACTTCCGCGACGACGATGACAGCTATTGGTAGAAGCAACGTGGGTTCTACTCGCCCATCGCTGCTGCTGCTGCTGGTGCTGCTACTTCTACTACCGGCTGTTGTTCAAGGCATATGAGCACAAGTGCCATACGAGATAGCTCATGAGTCTTGGGCAACAGCCCGTATTTAATGCCGCTCTCGAGTCCCTCGACTGCCACGACCAAATGCCTTGTAGTCGCCTCCCGTCGGGGACACGCTAGCTCCACAACGGGCCAACCCTAACATCAAACCGACGAGCTTCAGCCTCAAGCCTCAAGCCTCAAGCCTCAAGCCTCAACCCGTCGAGTGGAAATGATCCCTATACCGTCAGCCTGTAGATGTCAAGGAATAGACGGTCCTTCCACTTCGACTCGTATTCGCGTCTCGTTTCCAGATCAACTCTCAGCCGCCCTTACGCTTTCAGACTCCACTGGTCCGCAAACGACATGTGCCGAATTTCTGCAGGTGCTGGAAGCGAGGGGCTTCTGGCGCTGCGTGGAGAGATTGTAGAGTCTCGCCATGGCTCAGCAAGTCACAGCACGGGACGGTCGCCATGAGACGAAAGACATCAGTCTAGGCTAACAGTCGCACTCGAAGAGCAGGCCTGTCGATTCAGCAGGTGCATTGTGCCACAGGGGAGTAGTCACATTGTGCTGGCCCAGTGTTGTGTATGCACTCTTCGATCTTTACTATATAACTACCATACTTGTTCGCTGGCCCCATTCTTCCAACCTACCAGCTCACGCTCTTTACAAGTCTCACGTACCTGGCACTCAGTCGCTACATCGAATTTGTCATCCTCAACCCCACTTGCATCTGCCTCCAAATCCTCTCGTACTTCTTCCATCGATCCAAAATGCGTTCTGCCCTAGTCTTCGGAGCACTCGCTGCTCTCGCTGCTGCGAGTCCGGTCCCACAAGAGATCGATTACGACAGTGTCAATGCTGCGGGTCTCCCGCCAACAGCGACCATCCCAGTCGTCGGTGCAACGGCACAGGTTGTCACGTACGATGCGGCAGCTGCTGCGTCTTCTGTCGCTGCAGAGGTCACTCAGGACCCAGCTTCAGCACGCAAGCGCGACCTGGGGAAGCGTGATGGCAGCTGCGCCGTGCAACCAACCGGAATTCCCAGCCTTGTGCCGTCGCCCGACACCGCTTCAGCGTTCCTTGCTGCCGACGTCTTCGCTGCTGCAGCAACATCTGCTTCGACGCCTAGCGGCTACACGAACACCTTCACCAACTTGAAGGCCTCCAACAATGCGTACGGATACATGGGATACACAACGCTGCAGTCTTACAATCCTACTTTGTGCTCACAAAAGTGCGACAAGATTAATGGATGTGCGGCTTTCAACATCTGTATGTATACGAACGGGACTTCCAGACGCAGCCGCTTTCCTAACGGGCTTAGATTTCGAACGAGACCCATCCCTCGACCCCAATTCGATCAACTGTCCTGATCCCAAAAGTGTAACGAACATCAAGTGTGTCTTCTGTAAGTGTTCCATAATCGACTGCGTTTACGCGGCTTGCTGACAGTTCAAAAGGGGGTGGCCCAGTCACCGCTGCCAACGCCAACAACGCTGGCCAGTGGCGTGACAGCTTCCGAGTCGTGATAGCTGGATCGAACGGCTACGTCAACAACACCATCGAGGTGAGCACATGTCGCGGTCCGCCACACAAGACCGTATACTGACAGCACCAGCCCGCCCAAGGGTACTCGCAGCCCAACTATCTCGGCAACGCGGCCATCAACGCGCCAAACGACTGCACGGGCGCCAACACGTACATGGGCTTCAAGCTGTTCCAAGACGGCCCCTTCGACGCCAACCTCTGCGCGACGGCGTGCAGCGCGCAAAGCGCCTACAACCTCGCCCACCCGCCCGCCGCCCCCGCCGTGCCGCAGACCTGCCAGTTCTTCAACACCTACCTGCTCCTGAAGAACGGCGCCTCCGTCGGCCAGTACTGCTCCATGTACTCGGAGTCATGGGCGAACAGCTACGCGACCAACAAGGGCTCGTACCAGACCAACTCGGCGGGCGCCACGGACCACTACACCATCACGTACAGCTACTCTTTCTCGAACTCGACGGACCCGGGCGTTCCGGCCGGCCCTTGCGTCAAGGTCTGATACCGCTTTTCCTTGGGGGGAGTTCGAGGGCACACGGGACGGCTTTCGCTCGGGCGTCGGCGATGTAATGTCTAGTGCGGTCTGGTCGCATGGTGTGTGCAAGGGGTCGCTGGCGTTCGTCATTGTTCCTTCGCTGCGCGGTCTGGCTTCCTTCTGGTCGTGACTTGCTGGAGTCCAGATGTTTGGTAAATACGGTACGTATGTAGATACACCACAAAAAGGCGGCTGTGCAGGAACGGAATCATTTTCGGTGCACGACACGTGATCCCGTTTTACCGTTGCAAGAAGCGAGGCAAGGGGGTCCAAGGCGATTACGTTCCGTCTGCCGGGACCCGGGAACACGGGGGTGGAGCGAATGACTGTTTCCCTCGAAGCTCCATCTCGGGCCGTGGCACCGAGCACTAGGACGTAGAAAGGGCGGAGGTCGTATGCGCCGCGAGAAGCAACCACGTGGACGGGGAAAAAAGGCAACGCAGACACGTCTCGACGCACAAGTGTGAAGCCAAGCGGCGTGGGCAGACACAGCAACGTGTGACAGCACCTTTTGCTCGTCATGCCGCCGATCTCACATACGGCGTGCCTCACGACATCGATCGCTCGCAATGTCGCCTGCATATCGGGGTCCTGGCACTGCGGACGTGCGTCCCAAATCGTCCTTCAATCGCGCCTCGGACGCGAACGAAAGTGATCGGATCTCTGTGTTGCACCGGCCGGCCAACCGCGCTCAAGAACACTTGCTGAGTGTCGGGGCCCGGTGACGCCTAACAGAAAAGGGGATGCGACTTGTTCCGAAGCCTCGGCTATGCAAACGACATGAACCTCCTGGCCACTCGACGAAGCCTCCGAGATGAGAAGGGGGTCGTTGGTGGTTGTACAATGAAGAAGAAAGCGCAATGGTTGAGAGTGCGAGATGGTGGATTCGACCGCATGGCATGTCTAGCGGATCAGACCCACAGTACCAAACCCCCTCTCGCGAGAGGCGAAGCCGCCTTCTAGTCCGAATACGCCGCCTCGAGCAGATAGATGAGACCAAAGGCCAGAAAGGCGAACGCGCCTCCCAGCGTCACTGCCAGGATCGTCAGTAATCGACGTTCGCTTTTCGAGACCACCAGATGCCAGGACCGAACTCACCCATTCTCAAGCTCACTCTGCCCGCGACGGCGCGGCCCCCGATCACGGCCGCCGCAGTGCACACGGCGTGGCCGCTGATGGCGCCGCCCGTGACCCACCAGTAGTCCTGCCCGGCCGCCATCGCAATCGTCGCGATCTGGCTGCGATCGCCCCACTCGCCGAGGAAGGTCATGATGAACGTCTGCACCCAGGCGGGCGACAGCAGCAGGCTGAGCAGGTTGTTCAAGCCGGCCATGGCGCCGCTGATGCTCGACCGGCTCGGGGACGGCGAGCGCTCGGGCGACGAGGACGGGCTGCGCGGCGGGGCGGGCAGGCGGCTGTTGGAGCGGTCGCGGCGTAGGGAGCCCAGGCCCGACTCCAGCATGTAGGGCGAGACGGCGGCGGAGTGTCTGCGTGCCGTCTTGCGCGCCTCGTGCTCCTTCTCCTGCAACTCCTGCTCCACCTCGCGCATCTCCTCGCCGACGCCCTCCTCCTTGCTCATGCGCAGGCCCTCACGCAGCATCTTGGCGCCGAAAACGAGGAACAGCACCGCGGCGGCGAGGGCGGTGGCTTTTCTGGGCAGCAGAGTCGGGACTGCGTGACCGAGGACGGCGGACAGCACGGTCATTAGAACGAGGGCGGAGAAGGCGGCGGTGAAGACGACCAGGCGCGGGTGCCGCATCGCCATTAGGGCGGCGACGAGGAAGGTCTTGTCGCCGACTTCGGAGAAGAGGATCATGGTGAGGGAGAGAAGGTAGGAGTGGAGAGGCTGGATGAGGCCGTCTTCGGGGTCGTCTAGAGGGCCGGTGCTGTCGGGCATGGTGTGATGAGGGGAGGCTGCGTCGGGGGTGGATTTGGAGGTGTCGGCGCCTTTGGGATTCGGAAGCGTAGGAGCGTTGGGTGCTGGGTGAGGGATGTCGTGGGGTCTGTCGGGGAGGTCTGCTGGTGTCTACGAGTCCGACATCAGTATCGCAGCAATGCCACTGCTAGTAGTGTCAAAGTCGTAGGAGCATACTTCTAATCCGACAGCGCCCTTCGGCTTCTCCTTCGCAATCTCATCCTTCTCCTTCTGTACCTGCTTGCCCTTTTCCCGCAGCTCTTTCTGACCCTGCTCACTGTGTGGCAACGGTGGTGCCTCCTTCGGCGGGTCTGGTCTCTTCTCGACCTTCCCACTCCCCAGCTCCTCCTGCGCCTTTCTGTCTCTGTCCTTTTCGCTCACACCACCCTCCGTCCCTGTCGTGCCCTTCTTCGGTGCGCGCCTGTTGGTATCGTCCATCACCCCGTCGTTCTTCTCCGGTATAGATTCCCATCCCTCGACCGCCGACGCTTCCTTGATCTTCTCTAT
>NAJN01000167.1:14497-32980 GCA_005059845.1 Cryomyces minteri
AGAGCGAAAACTCATGCTCTAGCTTAGGTTTTCTATAGCATCGATCGAGATACGGAGAAGAGGTTTCAGGAGCACCGTGCACGCGCCTGTGTGCTTTGAACTCACGTTGTAAATCGTATTGCAATTCATATGTAGATGCAATCCAAACCATGGACAGTAAAGCAGAGTGCGCTATGATGGTTGTCAACGGCCTGTATGCATGAGCACTCTCAGCAGAAGTTTCTGCTGACGAACACATCCATTCGCATCTTGTGTTAGTTATCGTTTCGAGGCTGAGAGGAAGGTTGTCGTGATGGCGGTTGCGGGTTTTCCGCGTAACCGGCCAATCAGCGATCCCGCATTACCAAAAATGCATGCCGAAACAGGCAATGGCCTCATCAGATAAAGTACACGTGAAGGTTTATAAGACGACTTCTTCCTTCTCGAATCCTTCTTCAACTCTCACAAACAAATCCTCTTGACCCATAACATCATCCAATTTCAGAATACCAGAACGCCATCGCAGGTATCCACGCCTACTTCAGACAACCTCCCTTAGACCCATCACCATCATGTCTACACCTACCGGCGCTGTTCCATCGACCTGCTGTGGCCGTGCCGACTTCGGAGAAGAGGATCATGGTGAGGGAGAGAAGGTAGGAGTGGAGAGGCTGGATGAGGCCGTCTTCGGGGTCGTCTAGAGGGCCGGTGCTGTCGGGCATGGTGTGATGAGGGGAGGCTGCGTCGGGGGTGGATTTGGAGGTGTCGGCGCCTTTGGGATTCGGAAGCGTAGGAGCGTTGGGTGCTGGGTGAGGGATGTCGTGGGGTCTGTCGGGGAGGTCTGCTGGTGTCTATGAGTCCGACATCAGTATCGCAGCAATGCCACTGCTAGTAGTGTCCAAGTCGTAGGAGCATACCTCTAATCCGACAGCGCCCTTCGGCTTCTCCTTCGCAATCTCATCCTTCTCCTTCTGTACCTGCTCGCCCTTTTCCCGCAGCTCTTTCTGACCCTGCTCACTGTGTGGCAACGGTGGTGCCTCCTTCGGCGGGTCTGGTCTCTTCTCGACCTTCCCACTCCCCAGCTCCTCCTGCGCCTTTCTGTCTCTGTCCTTTTCGCTCACACCACCCTCCGTCCCTGTCGTGCCCTTCTTCGGTGCGCGCCTGTTGGTATCGTCCATCACCCCGTCGTTCTTCTCCGGTATAGATTCCCATCCCTCGACCGCCGACGCTTCCTTGATCTTCTCTATCGTTGTGGGTACGGGCTTCTTTGCGGGTGAGGCGCCTTGACTGCTTGCTATGGGCGGGTCATCAGGAGTCGTGTCCACGAACGGCCCTGCGTGCGGCTTGCCGTCCAGACCATCGACTGGCGCGTCTTTCGTGCCGGCGTATGGCTTCGGACTCGAGGCTGGTACCGGACTCGGTGATCCGACGGCAGTGTAGTCTTTCGAGGGTGCTGTTGCATCTCGCGACGCGATGGCGTGCGAGGGGGTAGACAGTTGGTTGTTGGCGAGTGCAAAGGGCGGTACGAAAGCTGGCAGCAGGAGCAGAAGCAGAGGCGACGGTGTCCTCTGTGTTCTCATAATGCGTGTATGTGGGGTTGACGAGCGTTGCACCCAAGGGGGGTGCACGGCGTCGAATGCTGATGTGTGCTCTTCTGTCTCGTGGCGCTCGCAAAGCAGGCGGTCCAAGAAGTGAAGACCAACAGGCTAGTAGCACAACGGTCGTGGGACACAGAAGCAGAAGGGTCAAGAGCAGCAGAGGTCGTTGCAGCTGCGTTGTTGGATGTGCGGTTGTGGATGCGAATTGGATGTGGATGTGGATGTGGACGTGGATATGGGTGTTTTGTTGGCCAAGGCCCTGCGCTGTACCTTACTGTAAGTTACCTTGCTGTAAGTTACAGACCACAGATCTGCGAGCCGCCTCAGCAAGGGGCAACCCAAGAAGAAGGCGTGTAGCAAACCCCTCGGCTTCTCACGTCTACGGTAAAGTTAGGGCATCTGGCACTTCCTGCACTCAGAGGCCTGAGCAGCATGATGAGAATGCTGCCTACACATCGACCTGTTGCACGGCTCTCTCGCCATGGTTCTGCTGGGGCACCTTGGTCCTTGGGGCTCTTGGATCCAGCTGGCGGGTCGATGGATGACTAAGCCGCCGGTCTCGTGACCACGAGTCTTAGTCGCAACGCAACGCAGTCGCGAGGAACGTCGAGCGGCGCGGCGTCGATTGCAAGTTGATCACACTCCATCCAATGCTTTGACATCGCCTTCGCCCACTTCCATCGAAGCGTCGCAGAAGACAGCCATCATCATGGCCCGCCCCAACCCGTCGCAGCCTGCGCCAGCCTCTGCGCCCGCACTGCGCCCGCGCCAACCTTCGACACGGGCGACGAGAAGTCAGAGTCGAGATTTGAGCGAGAGTGGCGCACCTCCGGCCATAGCGAGGGCAGAACGGAGGAGTGCACGTCAAGCTAGCGTTGAGAGTGCGCGGAGTGTAGGAAGCCGGGGAGGGCGTGGTGCGCGCGGTGCTCGTAAAGCCGCAGTCGTGACAGGTGAGGCCGGCTGTGTTTCGACCGCTTTTGCTTTCTGGCGGAGTGCGCATCACACTCTTCCCGCTCTTTTCTGAAAGTGATATGAAACACGATAGCTTCCCGAGCTCAGAGTGATCAGATTGTCGCCTGAAGCCTGCCGTCCTCTTTGTGGCTTCTCATATCTTTCCTTTGTGAAACCACACACCTGCTTCCAAACGCCAACCCGACCATGAACGTGTTCTTGCGAAGTCTCACTTCATACATGGACGGAGATTCCTGTACAGTTTCAGCTGGGCACGGCACGATCATTGGCACATGGCTAAACAGTAAATACACAGGTCTTGCGTCTGTCGATGAAGATCCCGTATCGCAAACACCTGAGCGTGGAGAGCCTGCTGGCACCGAGAGGAGCCATCACGATGTTTCACCGCCAGACGATGATCTAGAACGGCAGGTCTCACAGGTTTCCGAAGGTGACCTCTCCGCCGTGTCAGATACATCAGAGAAGACGTCGTTCTCCATACTTGAGATTGCAGAGCTCGACCGCGATGTCATGCTTGAGATTCTTCCGGACCTTCACCAAGCATCCTCAGGTCTCCTTAGAATAATTGCGCCCGATCAACAGCCTGTTCAGGATTCACATGCCATTATCGAAGAACTCAAGGTCAAAGACTCAAAAACAAGCAAGATATTGAAGCTTCGCCTGGCCACGCTTGCGACGCACGTGCAGAACTTCACTTCCCAGGATTACCTCCGCCCCGATTTAATCCTCCGATGTCTATTGAAGGCGGGATCGGTGAAGGAACTAGGTAGCCAAGCATGGAGACCGGATGAGGTGTTCTACAAAGCCAACTTGGCGAGCTTCGCAAGAGCGATAATCAGCATGGACCGAGAAAGCGACGATGCCTGGAATGCTCTGAATTCGGCTGACACCGACTTCCCAAATGCCTTTCTTTCCGCCTTCATGCAGTCCGATCCCGGTACCACAAATCTGTCCACTGGAGGCAGTGCCCTTCTTGAGCAGACATTTCAGCTTGGACTTGAGATACGTACGCAGATGGTTGTCGTTCTGCTCATGGCTCGACGTAATGAAGACGTCGACAAGATACTTGCGCAAGTTTTCTGTGACCTGCCAGTGGACAAGGAGCTTACGACACAGGAATACAAAGACGCTTTGGAAGACGGCATTTTGAGGGGTTGGGACACTGATGGGTTGACATTAGACGACAAACAAGAGTCACGGGAGTTTGTTGTTGCTGTTGCTCGACGCGTGAAGACAATCAGACAGTTCTTCGGTGACGGACTTGAATCTACGAAGCCGGAAGTTGCCGTAGGGATTGGTGAGCTGCAAGAGAAGTTCCCCTGGCCCGACTTTCAGATCAAGGTCATTGAATGGACCCGGCGGCGCAACAGAGAGATTGATTCGCAGATCAAGAACAAAGGTGGCATCGATCGGGTCAGCGAGTTGCTCGCTAAAGAGATCGAGCTCAGACAAGATCACAGCACGAACGAAGCCGCCGAAAAAGAGGGGAGCACTACCGGTGGAAGAGCGGCGCTGCGTACCGCGCAGTCAGTACAAAGATCGCATGCTACACCTGAGGCAGCTTTGCGCACGGCCGAGAATGGACAGATTGGGACTGCCGGACCTGTTGGCAAATTGTAAGGATCATACTCTGCACGCTGCTGCCACCTCTAACAGAGACCTCGATAGCTCCCTTCCGGTTTCCGAAGGTTGGATGCGACTCGCTAAGAAGCGCCATTCAAGCATAAGAACCAAAACATCTCCAGAAGCTCCTGAGGCTTCAGGCCGTCGCGAAACGGAACCCAGACTCGAAGATGGTGACTGGCGTCCTCCGGTTGAAGACGAGACAACAGAACAGGAGCCAGCCACCAGGACCGCACCTCGCTCAACAGCCGATCGACTCGCGCAGGCTCGTCAGATTGAAAGGAATCAAAACAAAGAGAACCTGCGTCGGAATCAGAATAGCTCTGCAGCGGACACCGGAGCTGCCTTTATCGATCCATATCGCAAACGCCCTGCATTTGTCGATCCACAACCGGGCGCTGCGAGGATTGGCTTCGATGACAGCGGGTCTTCTCAGATTCAGACGCAGAGGAGACAGGGCAGAAGTCCGAAGCGCGCTCGAGTCGAGGAAGAGGAGGTCGACGTTAGCGAAGACGAAGGGTTCCAAGTCGACGATCGTAGTGTAGATGCCGAGCAGCGGAGGCAAGCAGCATCTGCTGGCCGCCAGAGCCGCATTGTCCCAGACGTCACAAGCCCACCAAAGCGAATACGTGTGGCTGAAGGTATCGCAGCAGAGAGACGACATGTACCGAGGCGCGAGACCTCCGTATCGGATCTTGAAGAAGAAGTCCCAAGTACAGCAGCGAGCCGCTATCGTACCATCAACAAGGCCGCAAAGGCTCTGACTGGAACAAGAGATCTGGATCTGCCTTATGTGCCTCAGCACCGCCGGGCATGGACTGATGAGGAGGTCAATGCGCTGCTAAACCTCATCGCGGAGTATGGCCCCAGATACTCCATGATCAAGAAGATCGACACGGACGGTGACAACGTCCTGGTGGACCGAGATCAGACAGCACTTCGCAACAAAGCCGAGAACATGAAGTTCGATTTCATCAAGTGAGTGTATCGTATGAGCACTCCGTGCCAGAGTCTTCACTAACAGAAATGCAGGTCCGGTCAAGCCGGCGATACTGGCATGGGTCTGCCGACCAACTTCCATCTCGTTCCACTCAAACGGCGGCAGCTGGAACAGTTGCAGAAGTTCGGGATCGACCTTGAGCAGGCTGCTATCCTCAATGTCTGATGGCAAGCAAAGTTGTCGTCCGGCGTATTGGACAGTCAGAAATTTCACGGAATGGGGTTCTCTATTTCTGAGGCGTAAAGGTGCAGAGTGACCGGACTTGGGCGCTTGATACCTGCTGCTCACGCGGCTTTCTTTCATGGGTTGGACAATCACACACTGGTTCCGTCGTATATCCAGTTGTTGAAACTAAGGTCAGGCAACTGTGCCCACTATGGGTAGGAAACAGGCGGAGGTTGTGGGCCTACCTGTCCATCAACCCTCGATACCCTTCCCCTCTCTATTCTGTGGTGTTTTGGTCTAGACAGCTTGGACGTGTGTCTTGAATACGTCGGTACTGAATGAGCCTCGTGCTGCTACTCTTGAAAAGGCACTTCACCAGTCTCAGGCAGGCCGAATTTCTCCCCAGATTGCCAGTCCGTCCTAACGTCGATTGACCTGAAAGTCACCCTATCAAGCAGCTAGCAAGCAGCACATGTCAACATCTGTCGAATCGACTTGTACCAACTGACCACCCCGTTTGGCCCCATCCACAACCACTCCACCGATCCCATGACTCGCGCCACATTGGCTCGCGCAGAGTCTCGAACCTCTCGGCAGCCCCCATCCAAGATGCAGACGCACAGTTTGATCCGCCGCCCTTGACGGGCCGACCAAAAGAAGTCGTGCGGTCATGTTCTGAAAGCGCGTGAGACGGCAAGGCCGGTCGCGGTGCAGCGCCGTTGATAGAGTTGGCAGGCTCGACCGTCCGGCAGGCCCTTCCCTGCGTGCATAGGGAATCTACAGGGAAGCTGGAGCCGTCGTAGGGGAGGGTCGGGTTAGGGTTCACGTCACGAGAGGATGCGACCCCGCCAACTGCTGGGCGAGGTGTCTTTGACGGAGACTGACGTATTTGTCGGCGCCTGGGCTGGAGGAGGGGGGAAGAAGGAGGAGGAGGGGGGGATAAAGGTGAGGTGCTGTCCTGCTGATTGCTTGCGCTTCTGTCCTCTCCTATATTCTCTATTCCATCGAATATCAGAGACCACCTCGAGCAAAACCAGTCCTATATCTCTATAACACATCCCTACACAAATCACTCACAGCACAACCGTCACAATGACAGACGAGACCAAGAAGCAGGGTGGTACGTACCGCAGCCTCCTCGAATCCAACTCGCTCCCAGTCACGCCCCCCCCTCCCCATTCCCTCCCATGCTTCTGCAGCCCCAGAAGCACACAAAGCACCATCATCGCTCTGCCGTCCGCAACGCTGACCTCGTCCAACCAACCAGGCGGCTACCTGAGCAGCGCCGGCAACGTCCTCAGCGGCGTGACGGGCACCGTCGGCAAGGGCGTCGGCGGCGCCACCAATACGCTGGGCAACACGGTCAGCGGGCTGGGCAAGAACGTCGGCGATGCGGTCACGGGCGTTACGGGGACGCTGGGGAGCACTACCAAGGGTGAGTTGAGAGACGTGCACACGTGCCGGAGCACTTGCCACAGTTCGTCTGCGCGGCCGGCGCGAACGGCCGGGTTGGCGGGCAGCTGTGCCGGGATGGTTGTGCGTGGTTGCTGACGGCTGGCGGTGCGGTGCAGGACTCGGCGGCAACGTCCAGGACACGTCGAAGAACGCCGGCGACGCCGTGACTGGCAAGGGGAAGGGCGACAGCAACCCCCTGGCTTAGGTGGATGCACCTTTGACCGCTTCGAATGTCTCACGATGTATACGATGGAGGAAGAGTGTGTATTGCTCAGTAATCGAAAGGAGTTGAGAGCAATGCGCTCCCGCTCTCTCTCTCCACTCTCCGTTGCTGCGTCTCGTCGAGTTTCGCGTGCCCTCGTTGGCAATCACTTGTCTGTCCTCCCACCTCGTGTCGCCGACCACGGCGTCCCCATCTCCCAGATCTCTAGTGGGTCCGCGAACCATTCACGATAGGTCCATAGGAGCACTAACGCCGCGTGCTCTGCCTCGTCTTGTCTTTGCATCACCGCAGCGCCTCTGATCGTGCCTCCGACTTCCGTGTTCCAAATCTTCCGACTTCGCTCGACCCCGTCTCGCAGCACAACGACGCCGTTTCCTTTTCTCCACCACCCCCCCCCTCTCACCATCTCGCCCCGTCGCCACAAAGGCGCGCTGTGGGATGGGTTGTTTCGCCATCCGCTCACCGGCTGCGGCGCTACTTCACGAAGATCCCGCACCGTAATGACTGTACTTTGTTGCGTCGTACCTCAGCCACCTAAGCAGCACCCGCTGTACAGGATGCACATGTCTGATGATACAGGCACCGGCGTGCCTAGTGCGAGCCGCTGCAAGGGGGGAAGGGGGGGGGGGGCGTGGGATGCTACGGATGGAACACCGATGTGGAATTTGCTGCCAGGAAACGTCGCGGTACACGCATACGTCTCCTTGGGGCTTTTCTTTCGGCTTGCACGCTCAGCGCCCTCTCAGCTGGGTCTTGCTCCAATGACCTTTGTTTGTGATACATAGATGCCGGACGGCCCCTCCGGGACGAGGATTCTAGTCCTAGTATGTACTACCGGTCGATGCGTATCTGCTCAAAGGCGACCTCATGTAACACCAACGCCTTGCGCTGCCCAGCTTATGCCCAGAAGTGGAAATGATATACCCTTGCACAGACGATGTGTGTGCGCAGCCTCCCGTCGAAGGCGGACACGCTCGCCTTCGAGGAAGCCGTGCCTCGGTCGAAGCGTACGCCATCGGAACCGGGCTCAGGAGCTGTTCTTCGAGTATCGAGTCTTCCCGACAGTGAACGGCACGTATCTGAATCCCGCCGTCAGCAACTTGGCGCAACATCCGTTACGGGGAACGAGCCAGCGTACCTGTACTTGATCATGTGCTGGATCTGTCTCCGCACTAAAACACACACCACCCGTCAGCCTCGCGCCCCTCGACTTCCACTCCGGATCCCACTCACTCGTCAGACAAAACAGTATGAGCCAGTAGACCACCAGCACGGGCCAGAAGACGGGCAGGTTGAAGATCTCGCTCCAGCTGCACGCGAAGCCAATCGCGATCGCCTTGGTCGCCGAGTACCAGAACTTGAACTCGGGCAGGCGCCGCACGAACGGCCGGAACTCGCTGTCCTCCTTGGTCGGCAGCGACGACTCGCCCGCCTCCATGCCTTCGTCCTGCTCGAGCGACGGGTCGAACTTCGGCGTCAAAAAGGCGAGGAAGAGGTTCAGGAGGTAGATGCCGAGCGAGTAGGCAACTGTGTCGGTGCCCGTCAGTAAGGCTCGGGGCGTGTTGGACTGTGGGTTGGGATAGTCTGACCGATGTACCAGCCTTGCGCGAAGACTATTCGCAGCGCGAAGGCGAGCGTGAGAATGCCGGTGCCCACCCAGCGGTATGTGATGAAGGGCGTGGATTTGTCGAGGTAGGCCTGGTATATCTGTGGGACTCTCGGTGTCAGCTAGTGCTCGACTCTTGATCTCGCGCCAAACACCTGCGTGTCGAGGGCGTGGGTCTCCGTACTCGTCCAACTCGTGTTGTTTGCGCGCTCACTGCGGCGAAAGGGGTGTCTGGCTCCGGCGCATCCATGCTAGCGACTCTATCGTTGTGGTTGTTCGCCGTGATCCAAGAGAGGTTGCGGGAGAAGCGCAAATGTGTTCGGTTGCTGTTGTCTTCTTGCTGTGAATGTATACGTGGCAGGCGATCAATGGTGTTTTGTCCCTTGACACAGCCCAGTCTAATTAGCGGCCGCACTTGCAGACTGTTGAAAGACGGGATGCCCTACTTTGAGGCTCGAAGCCCTAACCCTAACCCTAACCCTGAATAAATCTGATATCGGGCGTCGGAGAAAGATATGCGGACAGCTCGAGCCGCGGCTTTGGCTGCTCCGACCTCGAGCTCTCGACATCTGGACTTGGACGTAGCATTGTTTGTTTGTCCACAAACACATCCGTCAATCAAACAGAATGTCTGGAGTAGGAGCTGTCCGGCCCATGGCCTCTCGTTTCGTCAAGGCTGCTCTGCCTCGAGTGGTCCGGCCGTACAGTTCGGCAACATCACATACGTATGAGCATTTGAAAGTGTCTACACCAAAGCCCGGAGTGGCATTGAGTAAGACAACAATTCCCAGATCTGCCTCGACACTGTGCGACTAACACTCGTCCCGTCATCTAGTCACGCTCCATCGTCCAAGAGCTCTCAATGCCCTCTTCACACCCCTCCTCGTCGAGCTCAACTCCGCCCTCCACAAGCTCAACACCGACGCCTCGATCGGTGCCATCGTGCTGACCGGGTCGGAGAAGGCCTTTGCAGCTGGTGCGGACATCAAAGAGATGAAAGACAAGAGCTTTTCCGACGCCTACGGCACCGACTTTATTGAAATGTGGTCCGACATGACCACTGCCGTCAAGAAGCCCGTGATCTCGGCCGTTAATGGATACGCGCTGGGTGGTGGGTGTGAGCTCGCTATGATGGCCGACATCATGTACGTGTCTGCTGGCGCGACGCTCGGGCAGCCGGAGATCAAGCTGGGCACTATACCGGGAGCTGGAGGGTCGCAACGGTTGACAAGAGCCGTGGGGAAAGCCAAGGCAATGGAGTTGATTCTGACGGGAGACAGCTTCAGTGGGAAGGAGGCTGCAGACTGGGGACTTGCTGCAAAGGTGTTTGACACGCCGGAACAGTGCGTTGAGGGCGCCTTGAGCACGGCGGAGAAGATTGCGAGCATGAGCCAGATTGCTGTGAAAGCGGCCAAGGAGGTCGTGAACAAGAGCCAGGACCTGGGAATCAGAGAGGGTGTGGACTTCGAGCGACGGGTGTTTCACAGCTTGTTTGGAAGCAAGGATCAGAAGATAGGTGAGTCGATGAGCACGGTGACGTTCCCTCTTCCATGTGTCCCTGCTCACGCTGCTCCGCAGGTATGACTGCATTCGCTGAGAAGAAGAAGCCTCAATGGTCGAATGAATAAATCTGCGTTATGATCTGGGCCTCTCTGACTGGTACCCTACCAAAAGCGAATCTTTCTACCATCTTTGACTTGTTCTGTATCATTTAAGAGTTGTTCTGTCGACTCCTCCATTGCGGCCCTCTGGAGACAATGTCCTGTACGGATTAGTGTTGAGCCGTCGCTTGAGACTGTAAGGTAGAATTAGCAGTATAGCTGGTAGGACGATACATTGAACATTACAGGACAGACTGTACCCAGGTCCTTGCTGAGTCAAGGCTTCACAGAAGAGTCGAGATACGAAGAAGTTCAGCGAATACAAGTCAAACTGCTCACGGTATCAAAGGACGCTGCGGAGCTGGTAGTCAATCAAGTTGCGCGGCTGTCGCTGTAAAGGGATCTTGGAGAGAAAGGCAGAGCACAGCAAAGACGATACCCTTTCCAGCTCTTGTAAGTTAGTGGCTTCAATGATCATCTCACCGAGATCGTACAATGTTCGGTTCTGCCACCACCGAAAGCCGGCTGAGACCCAGGACTTCTGCTTTCTCATTCGTGTATTGGTCGAGCATCTCTCATAGCTGCTCTGCTGCTCAGTACCAGCAAAGGCACAGAATGGTGAGCATCGAAGACGAAGGTGATGAAGCGTTTGGAAGTCCGTTTGATAAGCTACTGTAGCTGCATACCACAATGACATCAGTGCGGGACGTCCTACTTGTTTTGGCGGGGCAGCTCGATCGCTCAATTTCTCGCAGCACAGCACGACCGTCACCTCCGAGACACACACCCTCTGAAGCATACTGCTCGACCGCAGAAGAACCTCGAGGTGAGTGACGATCCAGCGGCTGCTTTCCTGGAGCCCGTCAACTAACACTCCCTCGTCCCAGACCTCACTCAACAAAAACCAAACAAGTACGCTCCACTTCACCCCCCACGACAGAAGCAAGAACCCCATCGAAGCATTGAACCCGCCACCTCCTAACACTGACAAACCACACAGGCTCCTTCACGTCCGCCAACATGACCGCCCCAAACGCCGGCCGCCAGTCTCCCGAGCCCGAGGAGCAATCCGACAAGCAGCAAGGCGCTCCCCAGGCCTCGCCCAACGACCAGGGCGCCGCCCCGTCCAAGGACCATGCCAAGGACGCCTCCAAGGAGACGCTGCAGAGCCTGCCCAGCAACCCGACGGGTCCGATGGACAAGGCTGCTGAGGAGAAGACGAGCAAGACTATGAACTAGACGGCCCTGTATCCTGCGGAAGGGTGGGTGGACCGTTGGTGGAGCGGGTTACGGTGCAGCTTCGTCGTGCTGCGATGCGGATACGTACATATGACATGCAGACGGACATGACTTCTGGTGTGGCAGACATGCGAGAACGTCTGCAAGCAAACTTCAAGCACACATACTGTGTGATCGTGACTGCGAACAACTTACACTGAACCCCAAGTGACAGGCTCTGCTGTCACTTGCTTTTGCTCTGGTGTAGTTAATCGCGTGACGATGTGACTTTATACACCCAACCAGCAATGGACCCAAAACGTGCTGTTTGATCACGAGACACCGCAACTCGAGATGACTAAGGATGCGACGTGAGACATCTATAGGTTTCGGGATATAATACATGGCGTACGCCAGTAATCGGGCCGTATCTATTGAAGCCATTCTGTAGCGCCGTCCAATGCCCTCGCAAACGCCATGCTGTTGTCGTACTCCAACTGACGGGTGTCCGCTGGTGAAGCAATTGAGTCTATGTTACGAGCGAATTGTGCCGGTGCGCGGAGCCGAAATGAAGGCACCTAGTAGCCAGCGAATTCCTGTGATCCCCTCGTGTTCTACCCATCTCCATCTTATCTTCCCAAAGGAAAACGCCAGTCGTTCGTTTGGTAAGGGTCAGGCCGGTCACTTGGTCTCCATCGGTCAGCAACGCGGCCTCCATCGTATCCTCCTCCTCGATCGTCTCTCCCAATGGCTCTCCACGGCGTGCGCTGAGGACCTGTAAGTTGACGAGTTATGTCCTTACTTAGGACGTCGACGACTCCCTGTGCAAAGTTCTCGCGAGCTGGGTCATCGGAGAGGAAGCCCTTATCGTTGTAACGAAGGCGTGACAGCGATTGGAAGGCACTAGTAAGGACCTGCAAGGAGTTAGCGAATAAAGTCTACAAGCCACTGTGGTGACCACTCGGATTTGTGTCAGTAGATGGGAAGATGAAGCTTACTCTGTCGAAAGCCTTGCGGAATTCCAGAACTGTCTTGGCAAGCCTAGAAGGGCTTTCCGAGCCCCTGAGATAGAATGGCAGCCAGCCGTCCATCTCGAGAATGTTGAGGCTTGTATTTGATTGCTTCAGCTTGCCGCCGAACAGGACCGCCATCAGAGGTGTGAGCAGGGTCGTATCACGCATGAGTAAACGCTGGCCATCAGCCGCTTTGTTGAGCGACGTGAACGTGAAGAGCGCGTCTCGCCGCAACGACGCTGCAGTCTCCGGCTCCGCAGTGCGCTTTCGATCCTTCAGATGATTGAAAGATGATGGATGAATTTGGATGACCCTCTCGTTCCGCGTGCGGAAGAATTTGCCGCCAGGGTTGATTGCTAGATTGGGCCGGAGTCCGGCAAGTGCAAGGGCTTTCACAACGCCTACGTTACCAGAGTTCCTGTTGAGTTCTGGGTCTCCTAGCTCGCCATGCTCACGCTGGCTCCAAGGGGTATTGGGTATAAGTCCGGACTCAACAAGGACCTCTTCTATCTGCCTTGCAGTCGCATCTATTGTCTTGAAGGAGCCGAAATGAAGGAAGTTCTGACGGCAGTAAGAGTAAGCAGCGTTCTGGCCTCGCTCTTCATGAAGCTCTCGTATCTCTCGAAACGCGTTGATGAACGCAATGTGATCACTGTCTGTGCCTTCAACGTAGTTTTTGTGGATCTCTTGTGCTTCTTGCCGCGCGTTGATGGGACTCAGAAACAGCGATTTCTCTTCCGACGCTGCACCGAGAAGAAGCATTGGATCCAGGCAACGGAAAATGACACCAAGAACGACCATCTTGCCGAGCGAGGGATGAATCGGCAAACGTGCAAGGAGTCGGCCCAGTGGCGTCAGCTCTTCGTTCTCGGTCAGTGCCTCCAAGGCCTGAAGATTCGTGACAGAAGCATCGACGGCTTTTGAGGACGGCGGTTCAATTGCGTCCGCCAGAAATTGTCGTACAGGTACTTGGAAAGCCTGGGCTTTGACAGCCAGACAAGTCGCTTGCAAATCGGAACGAAGCAGTTCGGGAATACCGATGGCGCGCAGAGACTCATAACGCGGCTTGGAAAAAAGTGCGTAGTAATTGCCGTTTTGGACTCGGCCTGCACGGCCAGCTCTCTGCTTGGAATTGGACTTGCTGACCCAAACGCATTGTAGTTTCGTTATCCGACGAACTTGGTCATACCGACTGTCGCGCAACTTCCCGGTATCGACGACGTACTGTACATCGGGAATAGTCACAGAAGTTTCGGCAATGTTCGTTGATAGTATAACTTTCCTGCAGCCTGCAGGAACAGACTCGAAAACCTCCTGCTGGTCTTCGCGCGGAACTGACGAATGAAGCATCGACAGCTTGAACTTGGATTGGTCGTTGAAGTCGACGCCCAAGGCCTGCTCCTCACGCAGCATGCGATTGACCTTCACAATCTCGTCCAAGCCCGGAAGGAAAGCTAAGATAGCACCACCGCTGGTCGTCTGAGCAATATGTGATATCGTCGCTGCAACAAGGTTCAAAGGTACCAGTGCTTCCTCTCGGTAGCTCTCGGCGCTTTGTTCGCCCTCGGTGACTGGACCACGGTCGCGCTTCCAATCGATCACACTTTCGCGAGCCTCCTCCAGGGGTTCTCCTGGACTGTTAACAGCATTGCGTCTACTAAAGTCTTGCTCAATGCCAACATATTCCTTTGTTGCAGGATCCTTCGCGAGTAGGTTGGATAGCTCGTTGCCAAAAGATGCCTCAAGGTCCGACATGATCTCGTTAAAGTACTTCTCTTTCACAGGAAATGTACGGCCAGGAACGGAAAGATGGGGACACGGAAGAGCTTTGCCGTCAGCGGATGTTTGCTTGAAGTAGTTTGCAAACAGCTCAGTGTCGAGAGTAGCACTCATCAGGACCACTTTTGGAACTGACTTGTTCGCTTTTTGTCTGCTTTGCATGATCTTTTTTAAGACAATGAGGAGAAAGTCGATGAACATGTCGCGCTCGTGTACTTCGTCAATTATTAGGTGGGAAGTCCCATTCAGGACATCATCAGGGGCATGTTGTAGTCGCTGCAGGAGTATACCGGTCGTACAATACGTGATACTGCCGCCAGGTGCAGGATATCTCGCATCAAACCGCACATGATACCCGACGGTATCCTGCAGTGCCTCGTTCCTCTCTACTGCCACACGTTGCGCGACAGAAGTTGCGGCGATACGACGCGGCTGAGTGCAGATGATGTTGCACTTCGCACCTTCACCCTTGGCTATGGCATCTTCCAGCAATATCTGCGGGACCTGTGTTGTCTTTCCGCTTCCAGTTGCTCCAACAACGATGCTGTAGGTATTGCTGCCTATAAGGTCGAGCACGGCAGCTCGATACTGATTCATAGGCAGGTCATTCCTCTTTCCTCTCAGTCCTTCTAGCTCTGGGTCCGCGAGGTATGCTTTCTGTCGCTCTTCCAGCCGAGCGCTGCGATGAACAGCCTCGTACGTAGTAAGACTGCGTCGTAGTATTGATTTTCTTATCTCTAGAAATTCGTTGTCTGAAGTAAGTTCCTCCCTCTCGTCCCGTAGCCCAGATTCTCGGGCTTCGTAGAGTGATTCTCGCATGACTAACATGGCGTCCGAATCGACTGATAAGTCGACCGGGTTAACGGGTCTCAAGATCTCTCCACTTGCGGATTTGTGCGCGCTGCCATATCGGGACATCAGAGTCTGATCCCGCTTGATGAGCGCCACTGCAGCGGTCAACTCTGCCACAGTTTCCGCTTTCTTCTTTGTAGGCATCACCACTTCTTCTCCGATGTACTCATCATCCAAAGCAACGCGGGAGATGTTCTGATCCACGCCATTCACGTGCATGGTCTTTGTCCGAACCTCAAATCTAGCGCCGGGGTTCTCGAGTCTGAAGAATTCAAGGACTTGTTTAGCGTTGTCGGTGGTCAGCACATCGGACCCTGCGATAACTAGACTGCCGTCTCCTCGTGCGCTATGATACTTCTCTGCTTCGCGCTTGAATTCAATAGCCGCTGCAATCTCTGCTGTCTTCATCGAAGTAGTAGATGCCTTCACGTCGATGTTGTGTTCCTCGAGTTTCACTGAAACCGTGACCAGCTTCTTAGACGCTCCTTGCCGTCCTTTGACTCGAGAAAACGATTTCACCTCTACATGGAATTGCGGCACGAGACCAAACCTGGCAGCGTAGTTGTATATGTCGGTCTTGGCGTCGGCTTCTTCTTGCAGAGTTTGTTGGTCGAGGTGTGAGGTTGGACGGTCTGCGAACAGAGTTTTAAGGAAGCCTGTGGTGTGCAATCGGGATACAAGGTGAGTGCACGCAGCTTTGTAAGCGTCTTTCTACAGGAGCGGTCAGTTCAGGGTTCTTGCATCAGGATTGAGTGTTGTCCTACCTTCGACCTGCCGTCCCCAACGACTTTTTCTTCTGTGCCTTCTGGAAGCGTGAGAGAAAGGGAGCACCTGTAGTGGCCTATCACAGGATTTCTTCCCGCTCTTCTAGACTTACGCGGAGCCGATCGGTCCTGTTGCTCAGTGTATGTGGGGTTGAGGCTCCACTTTCCGGTCCAGCAATTGTGAATTGCCACTATAGGATAGTCCGTGAAGAGTTCTTTAGGTGCCCCGGGGTAGTCTTCCTTCGTGGGAAGAGGATAGGTACGACGAACGTGAGGTTCGTCCAGCAAAGGCTCCGAAGACTCTACGTGCTGCAAAGACTCCGCAGCCGCCACGTCCTTGACCCGTTTGAGCGGCGGTGAAGATGGGGCGAGATCGCCATCAGATTTGCGTTTTGTGTTAAGGCGCCGGTGTGGTCTCCCCCGACCGAGAGAGCGTTGTTGTTGCATCTTCAAGGCCTGGACGGAAGATGAAGATGAAGACGAAGACTGGATGTTGGGTTGTCTCTGCGCATGCGGTGTCTGCGAGTTCCCTACATTCCACCTCCGTGTCTGTCCATATTCCACGCTTGCAGAGCTCCCACCTTTCACGGCAAGTGCAGGGTTGTATGCCTTGTCATCCTCCCATAGTCTCTCGGTCTGTGCAGTAGAGTAGGATCGTTTCGACTGCTCGGTGCCATGTGATTTTGAGGACGACGCGAAGGAGGACGAGTTACGCCATGATGGCAATAATAGCGCGTCTATCTTAGGGATTGCTGAAGGCATTCTACTGACACAAAGTCGCTCGAAGCATCGTGTCAGTAACAGAGAATGAGCGAACGGTGAAGCTCTCTGCATCGCTCTATGCCATGGATTAAGGTAGATTGGATGACTAGGCGCGGACTACAGATGCGGTGTCGCAGCCTAGGAAATGGCACCACGAGGCGCAATAGGCGGCTTGAAGGCTGGACAGGAGCCTTCGTAATAGGAGAGGTAGTTGAGGGCGTTTGCGAGATGATGATCCTATGTACACTTCTTCCTTTGCCGCACCTTGATAGACGGGAAGATGCACAGAACAATTTGGACGCTAGTGATCAACTTTGTTTCCGTCCCGAGGCGGTGGCAGTACCTACAACTGTATCCCCATCCTTTCACGGCCATCAAGGGCTATCACCCGTAGAAACAAACATCCTGCAATATCAAGAGAGAATGCAGCCTTCTGGACTGTGAGGTCTAGTTTCTGAAGTCCAGCCAAGCCATGAAACTTCGCAGATCCATTAGCCTTCCAATGCCACGATACTCTCCACGTCCTTTTCTTAGACCTGAGCTCCATTCACTTAATTGAGCTGCTGCTCTTAGACTTGCGGTATGAACTGTCAATGACTAGCCCCTACGAAACGGTCGTGTGATTGCTTCCTAGCTGCTTGTATGCTAACCTGCGTCTTTTTCGCTGCAGTTTCTCTGTTCTAGTGTCACAAAATTCGGTCGATTTTTGTTGAGTCCTGTCAGAAACAAAGCTACAGTCTCTACACGCGTATGTACAGTCCATAAGGGTGCAAACAAGCTTTTGACAATTTCTCTGTCCGTTTCATTCTTGCACGTAGCTTCCACGCCATGTCTGCAGAGTCCACTTCGCGGCTGAAAGCTCATCCGGGCGCCACCCGTGCGAGTCAGCGTTAATACCGACGTCGAACAGCATCAAACTACATCAAGCCAACAGAGCTGCCAAAACTCGCCAGTAACGCTCAGAAACGCCAAAATAGCACGTCACTGGAGACAGGCTACTACTGAAGCATGTCAAACCAGTACGACCCCGCACAACTCGCTTCCGGCCGGAGGCATCTACAGCCCTAGCGTGTGGCGCTGTTTTCCCTGCCTGCAGATCTACTGGACCCTGAAGCGCACCGTACCAACCGCCATACGAACACCACCTCTGAGCTAGCTTTTGAGTGCGCTCTGTGAGGCGTTGTGTCCTTTCCGCCGAGGCAGACTGTGCAGCTCTGCAAGCGGGGGTACATGCGGGGGCACATACGGGGGCGTGAGATATATAGCACGATGGCTGTCCCAGGAACAGCAACAACCCTTGTTCTCTTCACTACAGCAGCAGGTTCGATCGTCAAACTTGACAAACAATACTTGAGCATACCAGTATCATGGGTCTTCCACAACACCAACGAGCGTCAGTCAAGCAAGGCGATGGTGACACCTCAACAGCGCCTGTTAAGGAAATACCCGTACCCCAAGAACCAGGTCCTGGTGAGATCCTTGTCAAGATCAACTGGACAGGTCTCTGCGCCAGTGACAAGTCCCTGATTCACGATGACTGGGCTCCGCTTGGCATCAAGATGATGGACGTTACGCATGGTATTGCAGGCCATGAGGGGGCTGGAATTGTCGTCGCCGTTCATCCTGACGTTCAGCATCTGTGGAAGGAGGGGGATCGTGCAGGCGTGAAGTGGGTTACCAGCGTATGCCGGGTTTGCGAGTTTTGTACGTAGAAATACGCCTTTCAACCCACTGCTGTACGGAATCATGAAGCTAATGTCTTATTCGTACCAGGCACCAACGGCCATGACGAACTCCACTGCGCAAAGCAGCTGAACAGCGGCTTCAGTGTCGCCGGAACTTTCCAAGAATACTGCCTCACAGACGGTCGGTA
>NAJN01000168.1:0-32856 GCA_005059845.1 Cryomyces minteri
GATGGTGGGCGAAGTAGGGTAGATTGTGCAGGCGGCAGAAAACTTTGGGCGCGCTGGGAACGAGTCGCATGGTGATGCATGATGCCGAGGATTGCCCGTCCCACTCGGTCTTCTCTCGACTTCACCCAGTAAGCTATTGCGTTGATGGATGCGAACGGACTTCAGTCACGAGTACTACAGAAAGCGCCAGGTGGATAATGACACCAGATGTAGCATATGCGGCGGTACAGACGCAGTGCCTCTGCAAGTAGATACACCATCATGTCTTAGAAAAGTCGTGAGAAGAGAGCTTTTGCGAGTGGTTCAGGCACCGTGTCGCAAGAAAAGGAAAAGAAGAGAAGCAGCAAAGAGAAAGGAGGTCGCAATGCCGAACCTCGCCAGAATCTTTGTTGTATCTAGTCGCGATCTCAACCTCCTACCAGACGAGAATATCGTCGTCCTCGTCCTCGTCCTCGTCCTCGTCATCGTCATCGTCATCGTCATCGCCGTTTCTGCTGCCATCATCCCGCTCACTATGTTCAGAGTCATCATCCGACTCGAAGGCGGATTTGGGAGCCGACTTTGCCTGGAGGTTGAATCAGGCCGCGAATCGAGTACACACGAGCGTCAATACTTACTGCTTTGACCTTTGGCCAGGCACTGCTGCTGCCTGCGACCGAAGCAGGAGGTCGAGATGCAGTAGGTCGAGGATCAGGACGAGGCCAATCATTGCGGGTGTTGGAAGTCACACCGGACGTAGAGGTATCACCATATGTGGCAGTGGAGGGGCCTTTACGAAGTTTCTCGACCCAGCCGTCTTTATCAGGGACGTTGGCGGAGGAGCCTTGGTACCCCTTGAACACAGTTAGTGCTTCATTTCACCAACAATCCTTTGAAAGCTGAACAAACATCATCATCATCATCATCTTGGTCACGCTCGAATGGATTGCTGTCCTCGCTGTCTTCCTCGCTCCCGTCGTCGTGCATCTCTCCTGGTTCGATTGCGACCTGAATGTCCATGCACACTTTGCAACGCTACAATACCAAGTCAGCGTTAGTCGCGTTGTAAGCGTTGTAGATACGAGAGGCTAGGCACTTACTGCGTTGTCTGGGTTTCGGCGATGCGTCTTCGAGAACTCGTCTAAGCCCTTGACAGTATCACAGCCAACACACTCCAGCTCTGTCACCTGGGTACCCGTGCAGGTGCGACATCTGATCTTGGTAGTAGCTCGCGAACCCCGGGTGAAGATTGCGTGGCGTAGGTCGGCCATCTGCTTGTTCGAGTACTGGGCCTGGGGTTTGTACTTTTTACAACTAGTACAATGAAGCCTGCAGCCGATCTGTTAGGAATGGTCCGTGGTATAGGCGAATGGTTGAGACAGAATACTCACTTCTCCGGGAGTTGGACCTGCTTGAGTTTTCAAAGAGCTCGTCAGCTTGCCATTTTCCCACAAAACCTGCACCGCGTCGGGTTTGGGGCTCACTTACTTGTTCGCGGTGAACTGCGAGTATCCGCCTGAGTAAGCAGAGCGCGGTGGAGCCATTGCGTAGTGATAGAGGATGCACTTGGCGTAAGCGATAGATGGACGGAAGATGACGTGATGGATAAGGTAAATTCTGAAGTGAAGATGAGAGGTTAGGTTCCAGTGGAGAAGAGTCGGAGCTCGGCGGGCGGGAAGTACCAAGAGCGACGACGACGACGACTGTTCACTGTCCAGACCTCTTCACAATGAGGCGATCAGAGCTGAGATTGATACAGATGGCTGAACGAGTCTGTTGCCCGATGGTTGTAGTCGCTTGGTGTTATCGGGCTAGGAAAAGGTTGTTAAGGCTTGATAAAGTGATGCTGCCGGGCCAGAGAAGCCGAGTGAAACAGACAGCTTGGAGGGGAACTGACATTCAAGTGACGAGTTGTGTACACAGTGGTATGGGTCAGAAGAAATGGAGGAGTGGAAGAGTGGACGAGGGCTTGGAAGGAGTCGAAGCTTGGCGGTTGAAGGTTCAGGCTGGAACGATCAGTTTGAGACGCCCGTTTGTCACGCGTGTGGCCGCTCCAAACAGCTGAATGGGGATGAACGTCGATCAGTGCTGAGCAGTGATCCCGATTCGTTGGTTGACTGGATTGTTGTTGTCTCGCTTGCTAGGGAAGAAATCGAGCTCAGGTTCAAGTCGTTGTCAAGATCAGGAGCAGAAGTAAAGTTTACTTGAAGACACGATGCGAGAGACTAAGGTTATTGAGACGGCTTCATCCGTGCTTCTGTCTTTCTCTGTCTTTCAGAGTCGTGTTAGGTGTTTGCAGAGAATTGAGCTTGTAAGAGCATATGTAAATCGGTCGGCTTCAGCATGAGAGTAGTCTTGTGAGAGAGATTGATAAACGAACCCGCCGGTTGGCAGAGTCAAGCCTCTTGTCGCCGTCCAGCACTCGCCAGCAAGACTGCACAAGTTCTGAAGGGCAGGACTCAAAGCTCGTGATCGCCCAGGATATCGGAGGAAACGAACCACTTGAAGCAAGAGCTCGCTGTCTGAATAGCCTATCGTCCGCTTGGAGCGCTCCAAGTCCTTCTTTGCTACTCTTGTTGCGGATTGTCTGTCACAAACCCCGTTGGTGGCAACACAACGTAGCCGTCGAGGAGGCGAATGCTACAAATGACACCTTGGACAGCTGCGAAGCAGAAACTCTACAAAGTGAACTAACCCTTGCCGGATTGAAGGCTGCTCGCACAGCAAGTACTTGCAATTCGCCCCACATTGTGCTAATCACAGAACAGTCACCAATGCCACATTTCATACGGAGACACTCCTCCTTGAATTGTAGTAATCGAGTATCCGGGGAGAGTTGCACAGCCCACGAGAAGACCACGAGCGATGTTGTCCAGAAGAGAGAAGTGGTTGATTGAACTGAAACAAAATAAGCCAAAAGGCTCTAATGCTCCCTGACCAATAATTTACAGAGTCGAAACAACACCGGCACACCCGCGACGTGCAATGCCACCGGTCGAGAGTCTAATATGATGATACACTGTAGGAGGACGTCTAAGTTTTGAATTGAGGTAGGAGTCGCACGTCGTTTACTTGGTCTCCTCCTTAAGGTAGGTAATGAGGTCGTTTCGGTCCTTGGCCTTCTTCAAGCCACCGAAGGCCATCTTAGTGCCCGGAATGTACTTCTTTGGGTTCTCGAGGTACTCAAACTGCCCAATGGATCAGTCTCTAAGCGAGGGGGCGTATTTCGATTGGGAGAGTGAATTGATGGATGATAAGTTTGGGGCGCTGCAAAGGTTTTGAGCTTACGAGTGTGTCCTGGTTCCACTCAATACCCTTCTGCTTGTTTGCGTCGGTATACGAGAATCCCTCGACCTGGCCGGTCTTGCGACCGAAGAGGCCGTGTAGATTCGGCCCAATCTTATTGCCCTCGCTCTCCTTCAGGTTATGACATTGTGCGCATCGTGTCTGTACATCGTCAGGCTCCGGTTTCGCTGAGGCAGAAGGCGATGTCAGGGAATTGATGTCGGTGGCGTTAGTAACATACCTTGAACAGGTTGGCACCCTTCTTGCTATCACCTGTAGGAGAACATTGGCGCACGCTCGAGACATTGTGTCGAACGCAAGATCGCAAGCAGCGTCGCTGAGGGGCGCTTTGCCCTTGAGGACTACGAACAAGCGATGTATGACGTCGTAGGGAAGCGGCGAATGGAGAGGAGCATACCGTCTGAGAAGCTGTCCTTGGCCATTGTGGTTGGTTTTTGGGGGTTTGAGGAGCGAGAGCGCGATTGTAGAGTATGTACTGTGAGATGTGAACGGCGTGTCTATGCAGATGGCGTTGCGAGGCAGGAACTGGTGAATAAAAAGGAAAGCCAGGAAAAGTTATGACCGCTTGGACAATGCTCTAACGTTAACAGCCACCGAGTGGCTTTAGCTCTTGGTTCGTCGCAAACAGTCCCCGAGCCATTCACGTTCCGAGAGAACCCGATGACAATGAAGACACAGCCCGGCACATGACCTGCGTCCAAGTTGTAGCAGCAAAGAATACACCACGAGCGAACACGCGGCTTTCAGGAATATCTTACTCGGCTCTATAGCTATGCACCGTCTCGCTTTGCGATGACGGATAAACATCGATATTCGCCATGCTGACAGCTATCTGCCATCCGCTTTGCCCGCAGGCCTAGCAGACCCGGGTGCCGTTTCGCGCCCCCTCTTCTCAGATCTGCATGGACGTCAACTCATCTTACTGTACTACTCTGTCCCCGACATCATTGGCTAAGCCATCGACCAGTGGCACGAGACAAGCCACTTCGTACCTGAGGCTGACCAACACCGTCGACATGAACCGCATACCAGATGTGCTGTACCAGTCTCAGGACAGTTCGACATGGCTCATCGTAGGGGCATCGAGAGGAATCGGATTGGAGTTCGTCAAGCAGCTTCTTGCTCGTGGTGACCGCGTATTGGCGACGGTCAGGGATCCCGCCGGAGTGCACACATCGGGCCTATGGGGCCAAGCAGGCTCAGACCATGGACGGTGCCAGATGTTTCAGTGCGATGTGCTGTCCGAGGAGAGCATCAATGTATTTCACCTTGTAGCAGTAACAGAGCGCTCGTTGACAATACAAGGGCTTCGTGAGCCAAATTGCCGAGATTCCAAACCTCAGTATTGACTACGTCGTTCTCAATGCTGGAGTACTTAGATATCCTAATGTGAGCGATTTACGACCTCACTGTACTCTGACTAGTTGTGTCTGACTGATACCGACAGAGAGCGACGGAACTGTACGTTCTCAAAAACACAAAGTGTTGCTCTTTGATTTCTATCGCGTCGATTTATCCCTCACAGAAACCATCTGGGCTCGGTGCTGCATATCACCTCGCAAAGGCGATCGGTTCACTTGTCAATCTCATGCTTTCCACTTGTTGCAGACTTCGTCAGTTTCCCGCGCCGGAACCAGGCTGAGAACAGACAGTTCGTTTGCGGACTTCGCGTTTCACCTTCATACCAATACCATCGGTCCTATCATCTGCGCTCAGAGACTTTTGAAGACAATGATACCCATTGGAAGCATTGTCTTCATGTCCAGCGATTCAGGGTCGGCACAGAACTTCCGGGAGATGGAAGACGGGTATGCCTGCGACCCTACTCTCCTCAGGATGTATTGCTACTAATGCCATTGGATAGCTTCGCTGCATATGCAGCGTCCAAGGCAGCACTCAATCAGTCGCTGAGGGTTTGTGGCAACCCCAACGTTTCATGAAGAATGTGTTTACTGAACGTTTATACAGCACATGGCAGCGGAGCTTAGGAGAAAAGATGACAAGACAACCATCCTTGCAATGCACCCAGGAGAGGTTGCCACGTAAGACGTCCACTCCTCTGACCCTCACGCATGCGCTCACTCACTGCTACTTCAGCGACATGGCCAATATCAACCTTGGTTGGGAAGTAGAAGGTATCATTTCTGCAGAGGTCTCTGTCGGCGCAATGATCAATGTCATAACCAGCAAGGGCCCTGAACACAGCGGGACTTTTTGGACGTGGGAGGACAATGTGCGTACGAGTCTAGTACCTACGCTCATCTGCCAAATCGCTAACACTAGACAGCAATATCCTTGGTGATTTGCCCACTGGTAGTAGGTCAATCACCTCTTCGATCTCTTGATCATACACACCAACGTGTACTCATCCCCAACTACCGGAATGTTACCAACTGGCTCGAATCCTGCCTTCGCATAAAGTAGAACACCAGTCGGCGCAGACACAAGATAGACGTCAGTGCCATCTTGTTCGGCTTGCTCAAGGCCCCACCTCAAGAGCATCGAGCCTATGCCTTTTCTCTGATAATCCGCATGAGTGCATATCAATCCCAGATCTAGTCTGTTTAGCCCTATCTCTATCACAGCATTTGCGCGTTGCGGCGTGAGGGTTTGGCTTCACACACACCAATAATCCTTTCTCTCCCCCAAGATCTTCTTCCTCATCTCCTGGATCTTCGTCACATATTCCTTGTGAACCTCTACGTCCATAGACTTTGGATACTGCGGTTCGTCCCCCACTCTCTCTTTGCCAGATCCTGGCGCATACCATCCCGCAAACCCTACCGCTTTCCCATTGTCGTCGTCCACAACTTTTAGGAAGTGCGCGCCTGCTCCACTCATTCGGTCGATCGTGCGGGCGGCGCGCCATGCGTGCGATTCGTTGGGATTCTGTGAGTCTTTCAGATGAGTGGGGAAGGTGATGTTGTCGAGTTTATCATCGCGGAAGGCTGAGGCGCCGCATTCTACGAGAGCTTCGGCATCGGGCTTGGAAGCCGGTGAGAGGGTGAAGGTCATGGTTGCTTAGAGTGACGTAGAAGATCGCAGGTTTGTCACCAACGCAGGAAGCGGATGACATGGTGTAATAGCAATACTAATACCAAGTTGGCTGCCTAAAGTAATTATCTGGGAATGTACTGCAACTGACACCGGTTCCACCTAAGGTACCATGTGTATATCACGTGCTGACGCCTTTTGTGCCCGGGTTGTGAATTTAAGGCCTGACTGAGAGTAGAAGGTTTGGCGTCTTGGGCTTCACGCACAGCAGCAGACTGAGCTCGAGTCCACGTCAACACATTCCTCGGGTGCCTTCGCGTAATACGGTTGAGATGCATGCACCCGCAGAGGCGAGCATGTGAACAGAATACGGAGACTTCGAGTGTCGCTACAGGGTGGAACTGCCAAGTGCGGGTACACGACCTGCGAGTATCGGACTCTAACAGCTCCATGTGAGAGAGGGAGACCATGGGGAGATTTACGGAGAGCTGGACATGTAGTCACCATTCCACCACCACAGGCACCCAAAAGTACATTAGCTGTGGCGATAGCCAGGCGCATCCGAGCATCGACGACGAAGCTCAAAAATGACAATGGAGTACGAAACAACGAGGCAAGATCGAGGCAGAAAGCACCTCTTTCTCTGCAACCTATAGATCCTGTGCCCTCACACGGAGGAGGCGAGTGTCATCACGCTTACATGAAGGCTCTGTAAGGTGCCTCACGATTCGAGAGGGTTGCTGTCGTGTGCCTGGGCGAGGCTCCCAACTGAGGGAGATGAGGAAGGAGCGGTGAACAGCTGTGTACATGTTTCACCATTCGAGCGTCGAATCACAAGGGCGCAGCAAACCGTTGGAAGGGTTGTGCAATCCTCGCTGCATGAAACGCCCGGAGCAGGCAAACCTTGGGCAAGGTCTCACCCACGCCACCATGCTACTGCAGGCCCACTCTCGCAAAAGTCAAGACCGCGCGAGCCTCGAGCCCTTCTCCACCGCTCTCGTAATCGGCCGTCGAACATCTCCCGTCCTCCCTTGCAGCGCGGAGAGTCCCACCCAAGATGCCGCGAAGCGTGTGGAGGTGACGGCCGTGTTTCGCTTCATATCTTCCCTACATCCCTCGTGCTCCTCTGGCTTTCCGAGTCGCATCTTGCCGTCCCTCCATATTCTACTCGGCGTTACACTCTTTGCATGGCAAGCTACGACTATCGCTCTTACCCCAGCGATACACAGTCACGGCGGCATGAGTCCAGACACAGGCTGCGAGACGACAACCCCACATCTTCGAGGTGAGTATCATTTCTGGTCACTGCGGACTAAAACCACAGGCTGATGTTGTACAGCTCGAGCAAACACACATACTCCTACGATCCGCGCTATTCTTACCCACCGCCACGCTCAAGATCCCCACCACAAGCTTTCCGCTCAAGCCGCGGGGCAAGACGAAGATGGCCTCCAGCACCAATTGCGGAAGATGAAGCAAGCTCTCTCGCGAGGGAGTTCAGACCCGTGAAAGCACTGGACGATGAAAAGAGCAGTGAAGCGAGCTGTCGTGGAACCATCGATCAGGAGCCAATCATCGTGGAGATAGACAACAACGAACGGCGCTTCGTGCTGGTGGAGGATGGCCGACCTTCAGCTCTTCCCACACCACCCAGCAGCGATGCTGAGAAGGACCGCAGAGGCAGACAGAAGGCGCCGCGAATAGAGACCGACTTCAATGATGTGCCCGTCTTCACGCGCAGAGCGCCGTCGCCCTACGCATATACCAAGCCGGGCAACCTCAACACCGGACGGTCTTCTGGTGAATTCTTTCTATCTCCAGATGTCATGACCCCGCCGAGCGCCTCCCGTGCAAGGTCTGCCGCACGGTCAGAGCGATCCCACAAGTCCTCTTCGCGCTACTCTCCCACCGGCCCGACGCACCCGTCGGCGAGACCCGTTAAGAACGAGGCCTTGCGCACACCAACGACCTCCGACTCGGGCAACGATGTCTCTGATGATTCGGAGCTCGAACCAGTCAACGCCGCTAGTTTCAGACGCAAACGAGAGCCCGCGCAATACTCGTTCACGAACACCAGTTTGCCAAAAGCCGATCGCGGGACGTCGGTGCACGACTTCGTGAAGAAAAGTGATCCGTGCGGTGGTGCTAGCTCCTCCAGATCGCAAGACGACAAGATTCAGAACTCTAAAAGAAACATAGACGTTGCCAGCTCTTCCGTACCCCGTCGATATGAGTACAGCAAACAGAAGCCCACACCATTGAAACCGACTGTCTTTACACAGGACGATATATATTCTCGACCATCAGCGGGCTTGTCACCATCAGTTGGTCCCTTGCCTGGCTACAACACTGGCCGAGCTCACAGTGCTGCGCCGGTCGCTCCGCTCTCATCTGCCGCTGCCAGCTACTACCTACCTTCACCGCCTGGATCACCCCGGAACGTGGGGAGCAAGTATTCAGATGTTTCGCCAAAGAGTGAACCTCGCTCGAAGCCTGCCTCGGCTGCGAGCTCCAGAGCTTCCTCACCACGCGCGTCGAATCTTGGAAGCCCTTACCTTTCAAGTTCGCCTCCTCAGTCTGACACTAATTTCGACAGCCGACACTCAAGTTACTCCACATACCCGTATGTGAGGAAAGATCGCGCCCGACCTCCATCACGGCTCGCCAGTTCGGTACGGCAAGATTCGCAATCGGCATCTCCCCACGTTGGTTTTCAGTCCTTGTCCCCTGCCAGGCCAGCTACAAGCCTTCCGTACCCGGATGACGAGAGCAGTCAACGGATGCCAGCGGAGGAGGACCATCAATACCTTCCCAGTGTGCGCTCTTCTGTACCTGCGCCGAAGCACCATCAGAGGACCCCGTCAGGCTCTGCAGCCCCGTTACGGACCCAGCTACCTGCTCTCGGTATCTCACGACCTCCGGTGCCAACGCGACACGCATCATCCGGTAGCGTCCCTAACGCTAGACCACCTCCGCCACGAGCAGCTTCAGCATTTGACGTTCCTAGGCATGAGCCCACTTTCACCTGTGCTGCGTTGTTACCACCGCTTCCGCCCTGCCCAAGGTCCGCGTACAGTGATCGTTACGATGACTGGTACACCCTGGACGGCTCTTCTAGCTTCGACATTTGTCCAAGTTGTCTGGACAGCATAGTCGGCCCGACTGTATATCGACGTTTCTTCAAGCGCTCACCCCTCCGGCCTCCAAACACGAGAACCGTGTGCGACTTTAGCTCCTTATGGATGCGTGTGGCGTGGCTTATGACACTGAAGCAACAGCGACCACGTCTGGACCTGATCCAAGCTCTTGCGAGCATATCTGCCACAGAGCAGGAGTGTCCTGGACGGAAGAAGGATATCAGAGCATGGTATGGCATACCAGACGGCAATGGCGGTCATCTCCGCAACTTCCACATCTGCCCTTGCGATGTGAGACGTATCGAAGCACTATTGCCTTCTCTACGCGGCCTCTTCACGCGGGTCTACAGGTCGGACCCAAGTCGCAAGCGCCCGTGTGATTTCCGCACAGAAAGTCAACGCTTCCCGGCATACCTCGATCTCTTGATTGACGCCGACGAGAGAGCCACACGAGAGCGTCGAGCAGCAGATCTGACACCGTTCGCCAAATTCGCGCGACGAAAAGCAAGCACGCGAGAGTGCGCCCACGACACCGTCCTCTTCGACGAAGTGTGGCACTACATCCCGCGCTGCCCGAATTCACCGTGTGCGAAGAATGCTACGACGACGTCGTGTGGCCCTGCATCGCCGCCAACTCCCCACTCGCGCTGCGCTTCAGCCGCACCGCGCAGATGGTGCACGACGACGGGCTCGGCAGCTCGTGCCAGCTGTACTCGCCGCGCATGCGCAAGGTCTTCCTGAAAGCCGTCGAGGATGACGATCTGATATATCTGAAGCGCAAAGCGCGCGACAGGAAGTACACGGAGATTGCGCTGCAGGCGGAGAACGGCAAGATTCAAAAGCTGGCGAAGGGTAAGGTCAGAGTGCACGATGCGCCGTATGCGGGCTGGCAGGATGGCGAGACGCTGGATGTAGGCCGCTTGGAGAAGAAATTGGAGAGGTTGGCGGAGCAGTGGAAAGCCTGGGAGTGAGATGCGTCGTGCGTATCTTGGTTGTTGATACCTACGGTAGTGGAACACACTATGGTCAAGTCTTGGACGTCTTCCTCTGGCTTTGACCAGCCTCTGCAAACACGATGTGCGCGGTGCCACGTGATTGGGTGCGTCTCACCTGCTCGAGACTGACAGTATTCTGTCACTTGGCCCCTTGCCCCAACTCCCTTGCAGTTCTTCTGGCTGGCACACAGTCTATATACCAAAGCAGACATATTTGTGCCGGCTAGAAGGGGGACGCAACACAGAAATTCAACGTCTTGCTTTTAGCAGTAGTGACTCTTACCAGCGCTCACAACAACTTCATTAGTTCAACCTGTTCCCACTAAGATGGAAGGAAGCCTGTTCTATAGGGCGTGATTCTTCTCTTCACGGTAGAGGGGAGGCAGTCTGTGCATTCACCGGATCTGTGAGTTCGCGAGGTCGGGGCTGTGCTCTCCTCCCTCACAATCCGCCGCCATCCGCATCTGTACGACGGCCGTCAGGCTCTTAGGCTCGCGGCAACAAAACTCGTGTTGATCGTATCGAGTTCGCCAGACAAACCTTCGCGTTGGGCACTGGGCAAGTTTTTCTTTCGGTGACTGTCTTGAGGAACGCTGTGAACCGCGAGTGTCCAGCAAGTGTGGAAGCAATCCGTAGACAGAGAGAGCAGAAGGAACGCCCCCAGTGGGAAGCAATGTGTAGCGACAAGGAGTAGAAGCGAGGCACGCAGCAGTATCATCGTGCTGATCGTACAGAAACAACCCTCCTCGCTGAGGCTTTTCTCACAGAGACCCGGCGTCCATCCGCCATCGGGATTCTCCTTATCCATATCCTGCGCCAGGTTCGGCTCGAACAGATCCGCCAGCAGCCGCAAAGACACACCAAAGCTCCAGAGAGATCTCCAGTCACGCACAGGCGTAGATACGACCCACGTGGTTTGTCCAGCCGATCTCAGTCCTGGTCGCATACTCAATTGCCCAACCGGTCTCGTCCGTGTGTCGGCACGCCAAACTGCGCCTCTCAGGCCCTGCACCTAGATCTTCAAGTTTCGGGCGCCTCGACGACGTTGTCCTTCTCTTCGATCGCGTTTTTCGTCTCTTCTCGCCTCATCTCGCTCAACCTTGCGGCCTTTGCGCCTCGATCTCCGCGTCTCAGCGGCCTTGAAGGTGTTCTCTCTCTCCTGGAAGGCGTTGTCGCGCTCGATCTCCATCCAGTGTATGGCGTGAGTCAGACGTTCGATCTCCTGATCGCGGAGGCCAATCTCCCACTGCAGCTTACCCAATAACCTCTCGTGCTCCCCTGCTCCACCCGGGTGCTGACCATTGACACGAGGAGCGTCTCATGGTGCTCGATCAGGTAGGTAGTCGAGACAGCGCTCGGCATGGTAGGTCGTGGCGTCCGCCGTGTAACGGTTGCGGAGGAGAGGCATACGCAGAGAACGACGCGGCCCGCGGTTGGTAAAGGCCGCAGACTTGCTGCTTGATGTCGCACAGCCAGGGTGGTACTGCGGAGCCGGTGGACCGGGATCGACGGGTGCACGACGAGATCTTCGCTTCTGTACGGGCGTTTTGCGAGAGGCCTGCCGCGGATCAAGAGCCCTTCGCGACCTGTCATCGATGAAATCTTTCTCATGAGCGAGGAGTCTCGTGGTTATGTACGTGAACGTATTGTTCTTTTCGAGGCCGGTAACCCCGTCTCTGACGGCTTCATCGTTGAGGGAGCTTTCTTGAATGTGTCTCCAGCTCTCTGAAAGGCTCGCAAGCGACACTTGGTTGGACTGTGAAGCCGGCAGTTTCGCCACAATGGGGCCTAGGGGGCCACATGAAGTACGCACACGTGGTGGAATGCGATCGCGATATGCAAAAATGTTAGTCGAGCTGGAACGCTCGCGTGCCCGAATAGCGAGGGAAGAGCGTGAGTGCGCTGTAATTTAAGTCGGCTGAGAGATACCGCCATTTAGTGCTAGTAACGTAGTGGAAGCTCCGCCATCTTTGGGAGAAGAGTAGGGACGATAGGGAGACATTAGAATTCAGGGGTTCTAATATGGAAAGTTAGTGATAGGCTTTGTGTGAATAGATCGACCACTAGACTGACCTCGACGCGTATGTAGTTCTCATTGTTCATGGTGCGGTACAACTGAATCGTGCGTTGAATACTAACAAGGTTGAACGTTAACAGAGTAGTGCGTAGCAGATATGTGTGAAGAGTCGAACGAGCAGATAGATTAAGCGAAGCAGTTAGATTGGAAGCAAACTAACAGATGTGTGAGGAGTTCGAAGTGACTCGAAAGGAAGGTCTCGCTTCTCAAACGCGTTGCTATTGCGGTCTGCTTCACTTCAAGGCGATTTCTGCGATGTGAGGTTGATTGACGTCTCCGACAAAGTCCCGGACATCTACCAGGAGATGATGTAACGATTTTATGTCAGGTTGCTGTTGGCCGGGCTTCTCGTCAAGGAGGCTCATCATAGCTTGGAGTTGAGTTATCTCCACAGCCGAGTCGTCCGCAGTCATAACGCGGCCCTTCTCCGAGGGGCTTCGTACGATGACTTCACCACTCAACAGCTTGTTCCCGTGGACGAGATCCCACACGGTCGTTTCTCGCAGCCTTTCTAACTCTTGTACCGTCAATACTCCATGAAGCAGCTGCCTCCTCGCCGTGTCTAGTCGCTGTACCAAACTTGACAACTCGTCGAGAACATCATACCGTCTGCTGAGAAGAAGCTCATGGAGCTTTGTCGAGTGCCACTCTCTGAGACAGGACGATATCTCATCAACAAGTGGCTCCTCGGCTGATGTGGGAGTCTCGTCGCCAACTTTGAGTAATGGAACCGGTGCAGCTGGCTTTTGTACCTTGGAATCTCGAGTTGCAGAGGGTGTAGGTGGCATGGGAAAGTCGAGCGCATCGATCGGAGTAGATCGGCTTGAGTTTCGAGAATTCGATGAAGTAAGATCCTGTCCATCCCGCTTGCTGGACGTCTGCCGGGATCGAGAGCCGGAGGCGCTCTTTCTCGACGCTGTCAAGATCTCAGTCTCGGAACCCAACCATCCGGAGCACTTGGAGATGGTGAAGAAGCTACTCACCACCAGGAGTTGCCAACGTGCCATTGACCTTGTGATCTTCCGCTTCGCCCCGGAGACTTGTCCGTCCACGAAGACTGGACGTGCGATCATGCGTCTTGGAAGCATGTGCATTTGTATCCCCCAACACTTCCCGCACTTCGACGCAATTCCGAGGGAATATGCCCGAGAATACCCGCGCCTGGAGGGTCTGCCCTTTCGTGCTCGTCAGACCGGCGAGCAGAGACGGTGGTGCGACCAGGTATCCTCGATACCACGATGCATCCTTGCCGCCTTGTTCAATTATGTAGATGTCATCGCCTAGTTCGAGAGGTAGATCGGCTGGCGACGAGGCTCGGAATGGGTAGACGCAGACGGCGAAGGCGACTTGGGGCAGAGGCCGCCAGGGCATTGCAGGCGCGTGAGGGTCAACTATGGGTAGTGGGAGAGTCGAGTCCGCCGGTCATCACTGGGTGTCTGGCGTGGGTACGCGCTGCGACGTTCCGTGAGGCTGAGCGGAGTGCTTCCGGCAACGCTGCTTGAGGCTGTATCTCTGAAATAGATGGCGCACAACGCTGAAGGATGACAAGATGAAGGAAGATGTCAGATCAGGTAGCGACTGTGGAAGGACGAGCCGAACAACGCGGTGATGCTACATGTGCGGCGAACGTGGGAGTGGGCAGCAATTTGCGTGTGCATCGGTAGCTGCGAAGCCAAAGCGTTTCATCTCCAGAAAAAGCTCCGAGAGGCGTCGACTAGGTGCTCACTGCAGTGGTCGGGGCAGTCGAGGCCGTCGGGGCAGTCGAGGCACCTTCGCCACGACAACGAAAGCTGCTGGTAACGTTACCTCAGGTGGTGGTGAGAAGCAGTGCGAGTTCTACAGTGTTATACATGTAGTACACGCCTACCACTGCTGCTGCTGCTACGGGCTATCGCTCAAGACATACGGGCACAACTACCACACCAGACAGCGCATCACAAGGCGGAAGGTGCCGTCTTCGAAGGGCGTTTCTGATGGTCCGATGATGACGGCGTTCCTGCGGGGAGGTGGAGACTTAGTATGTGGTGTTGCTCCTGCAGGGGCGATCGGAGCGTACGTACCATGTCATGACATTGTCGGCTATGGGAGATGCAGAGACGCCGGCTGGAGGGTCTGTTTGCATGCGCTGCACAACGGCCAGATCAGCAGTGTTCTTGATGGGCCAGCTATGAAATGGGGAAGCGGCTTGAGAGACAGGCTTCGTATGAACCTTCCAGGAAGTAGCGCCGCGAGAGAGCTGAGATAGTCGAGGGTGCGCATGCGAGTCAACGTACCTTGAAGTCTCTCATCAAGCGGCGGCGAGCGGCTGTCGACATGGTTGGAAGATGCTGAGAGTGTAGACGAGGTGATGGTGGTGGTGGATTGTGAGGCTGATGCTTGAGGACGGTGTTTCAGAGGAGCTCTCGTTTGTGTTGGTGAAGTGTTTGAGTGAAGAGTGTAGCCAATGTTCCCGCGATGGCCATGACGGCGGTTGTCGGGCGATTATCGGGGCTTGGGCATTGCTCACGTGCCAAGGTGCAGTAGCGTGATGCGGCCGGGAGAGGCCCCTTTTGGACTTCACGTCGCTCAAAGACAGCGTGGAGAGGGAGCGATCGATTAGGTGCTTCTGGTAAACACATGTCTCTATACGAAGGATGCGGGTCACTCAACACTGTCCTCATGACGCTCATGTCCCAGCACTCTCAACACATCTACAAAAGGTCTGAATGGAGATGATGTTGGTACAAAAATCCTTCTCCCTCAACTCCCTTGGTTCTCAGACGCCCCAGCCTGCCGAATGGTACCCATGTGGTATAACCTAGCCTCTATGATACACTAATCAATACAAGCACCATTACAGGATCCGTACCTGGTGCAATGACTTCCGGCAGCCTGAACTGCGTTGAAGCGAACTTCGTCATGGCGGTGTCCATCAGCTTCTTCTGTCGTTGTAGGCCGGACGACCTCGTGCGGCACCGCCAAATCCACCTCTTCTGTCGCCGCTGAACCCGCCCCGCTCTTCGCGGGGAGCTCTGCGATCTGATTCGAAGGGGTCGTCGTCGTGGGGACGGCCGGCATTCCTGTCGCTTCGGTCTCCGCCGAAGCCCCCTCTTCCGCCACCGAAGCCTCCTCTGCCGCCAAACCCGTGGCCTCCGCCGCCTCTTGAGTCGCGGTCGCCGAAGCTCCTCCCACCACCTCTTGAATCACGGTCACCAAAGCTCCTTCCACCACTCCTTGAATCGCGGTCGCCGAAACTTCTGCCACCGCCTCTGCCTCCAAAGCCTGAGCTCCGTCCTGCCATTGCGTCGTCTCCGTCGGTGTAAGACGATCTCCTATCCTCAACAACTACACCTTCCAAATGCCCAATACGCAGTTTGTTCGCCAGCCCTGCCGGAATGCTCGGGGGCTTATCCCATCCCCATCCATAGCGCGCTAGATTGTTCATGGCCATGACGAGGTTCCGCTTGTTGGACACCCAAGCGTAGACACCGATGTTCGCCAAGTAGACCTTGACCTTCTCCAGGCGGTCGACGAGCTTCGTCGCTTCGTTAATCGCGGTAAGAATCTGCGCCGCCTTTGCAGGGATTTGTGATGCGGTGGTCATGTCGACTTTGGCGCAGAGAAGGGACTCATCGGGCTTGAGGGGTAGTTTGGGCAATCTATATCTCAACTCAGGCGCCTCGAGTCCGGAGATGATGAGCCAGCCTTGTCCTTCCTTGCCGGCACGCGCTGTCCGTCCGATACGGTGGATGTACGTGTCCCTCTGTCCTGGCATGCCGACTTGGATGACGTGCGTTACGTCCGGGAAGTCCATGCCTCGAGCCGTGACATCTGAAGAGAAGAGAATGCCGGACCTGGACGCACGAAAATTGTCCGCTGCGCGGGTCCTTTGCATTTGTGATAGTTTGGCGTGGATCTCATAGATCCTGGCAGGGTGTAGGGGAGTAGAACGGGTCTGCGGGTCGCGAAGGTTCATGAAGACGGATGCGGCAAGTGTGACTTCCGCAGTCGAGTTGAAGTAAACGATGGCCTTGAACGGACGACCGTCGCTGCCGTTGTCGATCGTCGGATTGGCTTGTTTTGCGGTGGCTTTCTCGATCTCCCGTAGACACAGTTCGTAAAGCGTTGGAAGGAGATTCTCGAAACCGCCGGCGGTGACATAGCGTTGAGGCACTCTCTCGTGCGTGGGTTCCTCGCCCTCATCCACAGTCTTGACATATTGATATCCTGGCTTCAGCGTCTCTCGCACAAGCTTAATGACCTCGTTGGGCACCGTGGCAGAGAACATCAGTGTCTGGCGGTCTCGTTCTCGTCTGGGGGGTAGCAGGTTTATGATGTTTGAAATTTCCTCCCAGAATCCAGCATCAAGCAGGCGGTCAGCCTCGTCGAGTACCAGAGCGCTGAGCTTAGGTGCCTGCACACCACTATCGCGATCCGAAAGTATGTCATTCAGACGCCCGGGCGTTCCGACCAAGATATGACAACCCATTCTTTGTATGTTGCGCAAACCCGCGGCCTTCGCGGACCCACCTACAGCGGTTTGCACGATGACACTAGTATTACGAGTAAGGCGACGTGCTTCTACTGCGATCTGCTCGGCGAGTTCACGGGTAGGAGAAATGATGATTGCGCGGATGTCGGAACCTGAGGATCTCGTCCGACCAGACCTTTCGGCCAGGGAGGGTTCTACACTGAGAATGCTTTGAAGGACAGGCAGTAAAAAGCCGAGTGTTTTGCCTGTACCAGTCTTGGCTTGCGCAATGCTGTCCAGCGTTAGCAATGGCTATGTAGAACTATCTGTGATCTTACATGTCTGTGCCCTTTAGCGCTTCATTGATGGTCGCAGTCTGCACGTCGGTCATGGTCTCCAGCTTCATCTCATCCGTGATTGTCCGGACAACATTCTGGTGGACAAGGCCCCGGCTTTGAAGCTCATGAAACTTCGTGATCGGACTCTGTGCTGCTGCCCCATCGCCTGTAGTTTTTGACGGTCGGACTTGATGGTTTGAGTCATAATCCGCTTCTGCTTCGATGGCAGCGGCGTATGCATTCTGTCTTCGAATCGTAGTCTGGTGAAGGCCCTTCGTTGCCACTATCGGTCGCAACAATGACTGCTCGAAGATAGAGGAGGCCGGAGAGGAGCGAAAGACTCTATGAATCGCGGTTCCTGGGCATAGGGCTCGTGGTAGACCTGCTGAGCATCGTCGTAGAGCTCCAAGCATGATTTGGTTATGAGAAGGATTGGACAGGGTCGGGAGGATTAGAGATTTGGTGTGTTCTCAAGATAGGATAAGAAGAATGACAAGATGGGTATAAACGCAATGGGGTTTCGAGGTACGCTCGATGTCGATTCGTCGTGATTGTTTCCAGTGATGCTTGATGTTCCTTTCGCCTCGACACGACTTTTTCGAAGATCGGAACTTTCTACATCGGCCTCTTTTCACGCCGATGGGGACGTGCATGAACAACTCCATTAGCTTTGCAGTGCGAACGACTCCTCGCAGGCAATTTAGGTCGCATTACACCAGGAAAGCCCTCACCAAACAATGATGTATACGACTAGTAAGTCGCTGACGCGTATTCTGTATCCACCTATTTTCAACCAACGATCTACCTTCCGTCTAGGATATCTCGGTTTGTGTTGTCTACGTCGCTCCCGTACGCCAGAAACACGAGAACATCAGTGAATATGGGTATAAATTATCGGAACGACAAAGCATGCTGTGCGGTAACCTTAAAATCACCTGGATCTCTTCCTCTCACTCGCACCCACCGACTGCGGACTCGCACCAAGTATAACCATTCCCTCGCCCGCCCCTTCATAGATTCCCCCCATCACACCTTTTATCCACCACCCAGCCAGCTCATTCGCGGCCTGGCCGACCTTGCCATCGTTCAGCCTGCACACACTGTCTACGATCTGGAGGCTCTTCTTCCCCAGTCCGTCCATAGTATCAATGGAGCCGGAGAAGAGACGCTCGGACACATGGTGTGTGCGTTCGTAGCGATAGGCGTTTCCGAGGAAGAGCTTGACGTAGGGAAGTACGAGGTGGAACAGGAGGAAGAGCTGCACTACCCCTGAGGCTAGTATCTTGTGCAGCAACGAGGTCTCGGCCTCAGTTCGTTGTTGTTTCGTCGATGGCTGCCCGTTCGCTTGTACTCGGACGAGCTGGCCCTCGCAGGGTTCCAAGATCATAGGCTCGACCATGCCCGCGGGCAGAGAAGATCGAACGCAGATTGTTTCCTCGGCTGTCATGTCGTTTGGCAACCCACGAAGGAGGTACGTAAGGCCATGGATGTACAGCTGCCGGCTGAAGGAGGGTATGGCGTCGAGCGCATTCCGCGACAGAGACGACGACTCTTGGAAGGAGAGAGTGAGAAGGCTCAGTCCTGCGTCCGCTATCAGTCGCCACACTTTGCCATACGTGCGTACTACGCATACCTTGGTTGGCGAACTTCCACTCTATCCCGCTATCTGTCTCAGACGTATTAAACATCATCGGTGACGTCGAGCCGCCCGAATACGGACTCTCAGCATTAGACGGTCTGTCCCTCGACAGGCTCTCTATCTCTTCGATGCCGGCAACTGATGTCCTGTTCGATTGGACAGGTGAACTGTAGGTTGGTGGCGGCGTGCGGTATCCATCGCTCCCCTCGTTCAACTCATGCGTGTGTCTCGAGGTTTCGCGGCGTGAGCCCACAGATCCTCGTAGGGACGGGATTCTGGGTATACGATTGCGGACAAGGGTTGGGAGTAGAGAGTAGAGAAGCGAGGCTTTTTCATCGCTGGAATTCATGCTGCTCGCAGCGAAAGGCGGCGCTGGGATAAGTGGTAGTACAGGCGTCGCTTCTGCCATGTCAGCTATCGTAAGGGACGCTGTATATGTAGATTCGAGTGAGTAGTAAATCAGATAGGCGTAACAAGATCCAAAGCAGAGCCAAAGGTGGACGTTATCTGCACCTCAGCATTCCGCGCGTCTCGGCAACGAAGTAGAGCCGCTATCATGTGCATTCCGATCATCCATTATCAGCAGGCAGAAGAGCATGCATGGTGGTGAGGTGCCTTTCGAAGCATTTGCATGTGATGCTGTTGGGCGAGAGTCATGCAGTAGCGCCCGCTGGCCATGCGCGAATCGAGCGTTTCAGGGTCCAATAGGGCAGAGTCGCACCGGCATGTGCCTTAATCTCTCTCCTCCACACGAGACACGGTACACCAACTACCTACCTTGTACAGAACAGTGTTGGTTTTGCAGTTGAGATGCTTTCAGAATTACGCTTGATAGAATTTCCCGACCCGTACGACGATAGCCAGCAATGGAGACGGCACTAGTTCCCCCCTACCCGAAGCGTTTTCAGCAGCATGAGCACAACCGGTGCGCGAGGGACCTCGTGTATCTTAGGAGGTAGCCGGCTGCAGAAGCGGCTTTGAACTCGCTTGATTGGTGGTGTGTCGCCGATTCGCATTCGACATACGCACCTTACGCATGTCGCGCTTATGGTCAAAGGGGCAACAAAGCGTAGGCTGCATGGAGCGACCCTAATAATCGTTTGCAACGCAGGAGTTCTTGAACAGTTCTCAAGTCAAGATAAGATAAGATGTACAGTAAGCGAAAACAATCTCGTGTTCCTTGAACCCTCTGTGCTTTTTGCATCAGTGCACATGACACCCGCAATCGTCCCGTTGTCCGAAGTTGTATTGTAATGGCATTCAGTGCGACAACGACCGAGCCCGGCCATTGGAGTCGCCAAAGCTGCGTCGTGACAAGATGGAGCCAAGCGGAGACATGCTAGGACAGATTCGAATGATACCTCGAGCGCGTGAAATACAACCAGAGAAGAATCCAGAAACTCTATACAACTTATTTATCAAGGCCATCATTCAGACGCGGGCACTCCGTGGTAGAACTGCCTCCTCTGCCATACGGTATTCAACTATCTCACTGCTACACCAAGTTGCCAGCTGAGATACAGACTTTCGCATATGGGCGTGTTCGGTCAGAGCCGAGAGCAACTGTAGTGTCTGGAGCAACTGCTCCAAAGCAGCCCTCACTTCTTTGCATCTCACACAAAATCCGGCAGGAGTTCTTCTCAGTCTAACATGCGGGAACCCAGACTGTTGTAGTCACCGCAGACTGCCACACGCGATGGTACATTCACTGGTTGACTTCGATTGGCCCGGATAGTTGTCACTCTCTTCAGTCGGGACGCTCGTGTTCAAAGTTCATATTTCTTGGTGGTTTCAATTGAACGGGGTGTTGCGTTAGCTTCGCTTCCATCATGAGTTTGAGATGCTCACGCAGTAGGCACCGTCAAGAAGATCTTTAGGGCATGCTCTTCTAGTCCAGCATCTCCTTGAATACACCCAAAGACTAGACCATGGTGGACATAAGCAAGTTCTCCATTAGTGTGCAGCCTTGTACGCTTGTCTTTATCACGTTCTACACACATCCCGTCGCAATGTTAGAGGTCCTAGCAACACACATTACGCGAGGAGGAATTGAACTATCGAGCAGCTTTACTGGCTAACACGGCTACCACCGAGACGGCACTCTTCAGCCGAGTGCGCGCTATAAACACGAGGCCCACCTACATGAATCACTGCTGAATCTTCTCTTCCATTCACTTTCTCGCCTCTACCAGCCGCAGTTCACTTCCTACCGTCCATCACGTCTCTCGTTCACCACACTACCAGCTGGCCATCAGTACGCGTCTCTCTTTGTACAAGGACACGTGAGAGTGGCTACAGCTATGGGACCAGAAGTAGTCGCCGAACGAAACACATGGCAGTGGTAGAAGAGAAATACGGCGGGACTGTTTCGAGGTGGACTTCTCAAGAACGGACATGATTGCTTCTCGAAGGTCAGACTGGACGGTGACGGCGTCTTCTTTGCTCCTCTTTTCAGCTGATTCATGCATTGGAAGTGCCATGCACGAAAGTTCGGACACGATTGCGTTCAGAAGCAGGCGGGGATTAATCAGCCCGACGTGGTGACATCTCTGCGAACAGTTGCTTTCGAATCAGAACCGCCGAAACACCCCAACTCCACTTGCTATTGAGCGTAGTCGGGCATGACCACCTAGAGATGTGCCGTGTCGCTGACACTTTTCGTGAGGCAACGAGGCTTGCATGTGGCAAGGCAGCGCAGCATCCAATAAGACAATCTCATTATATACAACCTTCGATGCAGACCGGTGCCTTGGACCTCAGCTCAGCTTCAGCTTCTCTCAGCCTTGCGCTCCGTACTGAATACCAAAATGTCATCCACGTCTCGTTTTCGTCCTCGCTGGTTTCTTGTCCCCTGCTCTTGCCCTCGGACGCTGCTTCTCTACTATGGCTTTTCCTGCCTCTAGTCTGCAAGTGCCGCATCACCCGGACCAAACAAGTATTGCGATGCACCAGCTCTCATCTGGAGTTATCAATGAGTTGCGCAGGCTGTCTGAGTCTCCTTCTCCACCACCATCCCTGGCCCCCGCCGCTTTTCAGGCAGCTATAGCCGGAAGACCTTCCAGTCACACCGACACATTACTGCCTACAGTTAGCGTCCATCGGTCGTCGAAACTTGATCGCTTGCGCCTGTTTGTGAGAACTCTACGCAAGAAAAGACAAGTTCCGGTGAAGGTGACAGTTTTCGATCACCCACTGAAACTTGCACGGAGGATGTTTGTCTATCTAACTATCATGAGCGGCGTGATGTTCACTTTCAACATCTTACAGATCGTTCTAATTGAGCACTTCCACGGCCATGGATGGGTGGTTGTGTTTCCTACGATCGTGTTTGTCGTCATGACGGCCGTACTCTTAGTCTGGATGGTGATCAACCGTCGGGAGTTGTTGCAGTCATGGCACGATACAGGATGTCAGTCATGGCGTCGCTCGACGATGTCCGATACACTGACATTCCCAGGGCCGAAACGTCTTGCTGGGATTGGTGCCTGTCTATCAATCCTGCTACCGATCCTGTCCTGCGAGTTCTTGTACATGAATCTGGTGGCTCTGCCAGCACACCATACGAAAGCCTGGACCATGACTCTGACTTTCACTCCCAGCGTACCCCCGCCATCATTCGTGTTCGTTGAGGTCCTTAACTGGACCGGAAGCGGCGTCTGTGCTCACAACATCTCAAAACACTGCCCACCGGGCCGGGCTGGCTTACCGTGTATGGCTGATCCCAAAGTATTTCGGACGTCCTGTTGCGGGGAGTTGCGATACGAGGTGCTTGATGGCTCTACAGTAGGACACAATTTAACCGTCAGGAACACAACAAATATTCTTCGCAGGTTTAACCAGTCGGTATATGTGATGCAATTTTTGATCTGGTACCGACCTAGTAACAGTCACAAAATCTACAGAGGGTGGACTCAACAACGAACACGGCGACCCTGGCCAGCTGTACGTTGCCGTGTTCGATGACGATCCTAGGCTCGAAGACCATTTTGTGGAAGCACTCGACTGCGGCATTCTTACACTAGATGGTTACCCTGCACAGAGCTCTGTGGTTCCAAACCCAGAGAAGTATAACATCGAGGACGACGTACTTGCGGCAAATTGGACAGGAAACGGCGATTGCAAAGCGGAGTACCTTTCGCACTACAGTGCCCTCCGATACGAAACGACGCAGTCGGACTGGGAGTCGTCTTCGCGCAACGTCGGTGCTTGTACAGCCAACTCGGCAGGATCCGTGATCAAGCCTTGCACATTGGAGACCACTATGGGGTTGTCTTCGCAAGCGGTCGTCACGCAGACCAGCAAGCGCGGTACGGATTGGAAGCAGATGCTGTTGGGCGAAGGCAGTATTGTTGGCGGTAGCACTTTCGTCGCTTGGTTTCTGGGCATCTACATCGTTTGACACAGACGTTCGGCGCTGGGTAACTCGGACTTGCTCGACGGGCAGACCAGATCGGTGTCTTCGAGCTCCGGTAATCTCTCTTGGCGTGTTTCTGTCGTTCCTCAAGTAACACGGGTCTTGATGGATTCGGTCTTTCCATTCGCCATACAGTAAGAGCACTCAACTGCACTTCTCCTGCTCGCGTCATGTCGAAGTCAAATTGGTCTTTTGCGATGACAGAGCCCACCTGACATTTGACAGGTGGCGGCGAAGTCTTTGCTGATGTAGTGTGTCTCGGAGACTGCAGAGCGGATAGATTGCGATCTCGCAAGGTGTTCAATGGAGCACTGCGACTCGATGGTCACCGTCTCTGACTGTTGTGGAGGGGAGACAAAGAAAGCACACAAGCGACACGACAGAGTCGGGGCAAGAAGCAGGGAGCACCGGTGCTGTGTATGTAAAGCGAGCCTAACAGCCGCGGAGCAACGACGGTGTCTGACAACGGCCTCTAATTGCCTGCTACTCTGCTCGGCTTCACGACAGTCAGGGCAGGGATCCGGGACCGCACGAAGCGAGCGATCCTCCTCGTCGGGGCGCGTAAGCGTCGCAGATCCTGGCTTTCGAGCTCCTCCACGACGCAGTGTCGACAACGGGAAGCCAGCCTCCCTTTGCAAATACCTGCGAAGCGCTCGCACTCAAGACACCCGTCTGTGGGGCTGAGTATCACATACGTCGTCGGAACGGGGCTCGCCGCTCGCGGCGCTTTCTTGGAGGATACACGGCTCTCCGACGACGCCTAGAGATCGCCGAGAACCCCGGGGTGCGAAAGCAGGGCGGACAGCTGGCGTGGAACAACACATGTCGTTGGATCGAGCTCTGGTGGTGGGAGAAGGGGGAGCGACATCGCAGCCATCCCCTCCGGTGTATGGCGCAGGGCATGCTTCCACGTGTGTGACATGTACTCACGAAAGTGCAAAAAGATGGATCTAATGAGAGCCGCGGTCCTGATTGGCCCCGGGGTGGTGGTATGGGGCGTGTGGGACGAGGTAGAGAAAATATGTAGGACAAGGTTTGAAGCGACTATGCGGCAAGAGCGCATGGACACAACACAGACGTTCTCGACTCAGTGACGTTGTGGCTTCACGCGAGGACCGCGCTGCGACGGCCCTTCTGCGCCTGGGTTGCGGAGGTTACGATGCTGATTGAGAAGTTGGACGGCACATCTTCTTTCTTGGTAGCACTCATAAAGATAGGACATGAATCAGTCAGAGGAGTGTAAAGAAAATGACAAGCAAGTCCCAGGCGCCGCGTACTGGCTCGCATAAAACCACGGCGTACATCATCACGTCTCCATTCCCAGGACTTCAACCTTACGAAGTCAAGCAGATGTAGCTCTGCACCCTATCGTTCCACCCAATGGTCCGCAGGTCGGCGATACCCGGGTACGAGATATCGAAGTACGGCGACGACACGCCGCAACGCGGATTGCTGTGCCGCAAGGTTAGCATCGGCTCGAAAACGATACATGGAACAGTAAAGGACGTTGGCAGTTATGGTGACCACGCACTCAGTAATGATGCAGAAGCCGCCTTGATCCGGGCCAAAGGACAAGATGGAGTTCAACCTATCGATGCCAGGTCAGTTGTGGCAAAAGCAAAGGACGGACGGTCGAAAAGGGTTAGGGCAGGATACGCACAACGCGCCCTCGAGCACGACGCATTTGTTCAGAGGCGTGGCTATGTACGAGCACTGGCCTCCCCAGTTGACGTCGGTGCAGACATAGACCTGCCGCCTTGTCAGACTAGTCTGAGACCTGCCAACGCGATGCTTACGGCTCCGGCGGTCCTCTCCACCAGAGGAGTGGCTGGCGATGTCTCAAGACTGGGGTTGGTGAGGGGATTGGAGTTGACGAGGGCGGAGAAGAGAGAGAGCGTTGCGACGACAACGGAGTTGGTGTGCATTGTGGAATGACTACGGTACTATTGATCGATGACTGGAGATTGACTGATGGGTGGTCTCGTCGGAGATAATTTCAATGACGAAATTGTTACGTGTCTCAGTTGTTTGTGGAAGGAGAGAGCGCCCCAGGTGAACAGCGGGCGCATTGTTGATATAACAGAGTGGAAGTCTCGACCTTGCACCTCTCTCGGAAAGACTGATATGGCAAGGTGGTTGGAAATGGCTCAGACCTTTGCACGTCCTGTCCGTCGCTGAGCCGGCGACCCTGCCCCCTCGTACAGAAGCTCGGCGACAAACGATTGACAGCAGAGGCTTAGACGGTGCTCGCTGCTTCTTCAAGTAAACTGCTCGTTGCACACGACCGTTTGATGCGACTTGACATGACCCGGTGCGTCCTGTGCGATGAGAAAGCGCTGCGATTCTGCCCTGGGCCACATCCGCTCGGGAGCGCACTTCGGCGTGCACGAAGCCGGTGTGACTGTGGGCAGCCACTGGGCAGTGGCATCGGACGCAAGACAGGGTGTGCCTCTACTTGTATCTCTGCGTCGCACCCGCGCACAGGTCGTCAGACATCGAAGGAAGGTTCAGTGGAAGGTTGTTGGGGGCGCAACGCGAGATGCGGGTCTGAAACACAACGAAGCCCAGTCGGCCCGTCAGGCCTGCCATCTTCGTCCGAGAAATGCTGCACGGCAGGAGGAATCGCGGTCGATTGTGTCAAGGACGGGGACAACTGTTAGGAGCCCATGTAAACTGCTAGGAGCCCATGTAAGTCACTCACGCATTACTCGACGGTCTGTTTGATGTGTCCTTTTTGCACATCTTTTCGTGTCTGCAGCTTTCCGCGATGCGTCTCCTTCCCGTCAGATCCGCACGTTGTTACAGTGGCAGTCACCAGATACGGCTTGGAGGTAGGTTACGGCGTCGTGGAACAGGGCGCAGGTGGGCGCGCAGCACTGAGGCACATGGTCTTGGACGTCGAGTCTTCACTGGTGCTGAGGGATTTCCCAGCAGAGCAAACTCCCCGTTCTGACGCTGGGAAGGACTTTGATTGACCGTCGGTCTTGACTAACGTACATTCTCCTTGTTACTGTCACATCACCAATCCTCTGTTTGCCGTCCACGCTTCCGAGCCCTCGTAGCTGCTTCAAGGCTCTGACCCGTAGTCCGTAAGCCAAGTGACTCGCAAACATCGCGCAACCTCGACTGGACCTCGCTCCTGCAACTCCACTCTCGTCTCCAACAACGTTGTTTTCACGCGCACCCTGCCTGGTCTCGGAACTCCACTAGAGCTCGACAGCGCCGTGCGTGACCAGGCCATACCGAGGCGCCATTCCTCGACCAAGTCCTCGGCCTCAACATGGGGCCTCCACTTTCCCGTTCGGTCAACTCAAGGACGTGTCAAGCCGAGTGTGACGGCACGGGTGATTGGCAGATCGCCGCTGCTTGCTTCCCCGTTCTGCAAGCCTCTGGCCACTGCGACCGAGGAGCTCCGTTGGTGAGATGGCCACGGAGTGCGGCTTGCAGCCATCTCGTGTCGTGGTGCTGCTGATCTTCCCGGACGTGGGCAACACACGCTCCTGCCTAGCCGTGGTGAGTTGCCGTGTGCGAACTGCCATCGCAGAGGGTGTGACTGCGCCATCAGCGAAGTATGGCGGATCAAGAACGGTCGGAACAGGAATATAGAAGACGTCACAGAGTCCCGACAGCTCGATGGCCTAGTGATGGTGGAGTGGCATCGAGTGGGGGTCTTTCTCAGAAGTGTTGAAGCTGAGCACTCGACTATCGAACTGTACCGACGTGCTGGTAAGATATACAGAGCGCAGGAGCTAAAGCCCAAAGTACTACCGTGCGGCCCATCGCAGCTAGTCCCTCGCAATGCATCACAGAGTAGGCTTAGGTTGAAGCAAGACACGACTACAGCCATAGATGGGATGGTCTCCTGACATCCGTTTGATCCATTCTACTTTCATTCATAAGCTCTATTAATGTTCGACCGTAACTCTAGCCGTGCTAGCCCAAGGACACAAAATGGTATAAACCCGCCCTAGTCCCGAAACCCAACCGCGTTCCGCATCGCTGACATCCCAGCATCCCGCAAGCTCCCAGAGACCCACTTGGCTCACAGCGCCATCCAATGGTTCCACGTCTCGACGTCCTCTGCGCTTGCGAGGCCCATCACCTCTGTGCAGAACGCGGAATCCTTCCTCATGCTCGGCTTGTCGGTGACCAGCTGGCCGTTGCTCGGCAAGCTCAGCTCCAGCACTGGCGGGGAGGTGACCTCGGGCTCTGTCACAACGACGATGCTGCACACAGGCGAGGAGACCATCGGCGAGCCGTGGCTGAGGGTGCTGTCGGCCCGCTTTTTCAGGTCGGTCATTGACGCTGCACGGATGACGGAACTCCTAGGCATGGGCATTGAGGTGCGGAGATGAGCGGCGCCGGCGTACTTGGGCACGTAAGGCTGTCGTGGTGCTGGTGTTGGCATTGCCTTCAGTTCAGAGTGTCTCGATGCGCGAGCGGCAATGCGAGCCTCTTTGCTCAGGAAGATGGGCGTTGTGCTGCTGAGGAAGGAAGATGCAGCGTATCTAGGTACGTAGTGAGCCTTTGGTTCTGGCTTCACCTTGACTGCTTCCGTACTCCTGTGCCTTCGGATACTTCGCGCAGGCTTCTTCATGTCGACGAAAGGAGCGGTGACAGTGGTCGCTTGAGTTTCGGTGCTCTGGGCAACGTCGGTCTGCTTCCAGATTCCGTATGCTGGGGGTGCGTCACATGCCTTGCGAGTCGAGAAGTAGCTGGCGCGGTTCGATTCATCATCGTACCCTGGGGGAGGTGTGTGGATGCATTCGACGCTGAGGTTACTGCCAAGCCAGTGATTGCGCTTGGCCTCGTCGACGAGCTCAGGAGCTGGGTCTGTGTTGGTGCGATCGAGACGGACAGAAGGCCTCTGTTTGCCAGCAGGATAGATGGTTACTGGGGCTGAGGATGAGTTGCTGCCGCTGAACCATCTTTTCCAATTGGGCCTCTTGCTGGAAGCAGGAGTCGTGCTGACAGACTTGGCATTGCTGCTCTTGGAGCGGCTTTGGCGGAGGAATGGTCGCGACTCCTCAGCAGAGGACGACGAGAGAAGCGATCTGCACTTCATGGTGACGATAGTGATGTGAGTTGAGGGATATGTTTGAGGGAAGTAGTAGATGATGAGGTGTCTTTATGATCTTGACGATCACTGTTGGAATGTAACACGAGCTCAGGAATGTTTCAAGCAGACTTGGAATGCTGAAGCGCGTGGATGTCGTGGATGACCGTTTGAAACGTGGGAGCACGATGTAGATATATCGATCCCACGGACATAACGTTCACTCAAGCAAACCTAACACTCGGAAATGATGGACTGCTTCCTGCACGATGCAACCAAGGGTTAACCTCCTTGGTTCAAAGAGGCTGATTGTGATAGCGCACCGAAGCCCCGAGATACTATGGCGGCTGTCCAACGCTAACGGCCGGTTGTGGAGAGAGCTCCGTTATCAAGCCCAAGCGGGGGGGAGCCAAGCGTGCAGAGGTGAGACAGTTGAAGGGGGTCCAGAACCTCCACAACACGACGGAAATGACATCAACCATCCACTCCTACTAACAATTCTGAGACAAAGAACGATCTACACTATGGGACGAGATGTGTGAAGCAGCATAGGCACGAAAAAGGAAATGCCGAATTGGAGTTACCACGTCCACGGGTCTGTGATCGCTTCTTCACTCCCACTTTCTGCTCTGGCGTGTCTAGGTCTTCATGGACAAGAAGCAAGCGTGATCGGTGAGCTTCACGAAAGGAGAGTGGTTGAGCGAGTGCGACGGATGATTTAGTTATATCCGTGGAGGGGTCAATTGCGTGGAATGCAGCGTTGATGCGGGTCAAGTCGAGCGGATGTGCTCGTGCAGCGTCCCCTGCATACGTCCCTTGCAGCCCTGCGTGGAGTGCTGCACAGCACATCGGCTCCTGCAGGTGAGATGAGGGCCCCGAAGCTGACTCGGCCAGATCGACGCCTGGTGGATAAGATGCTGCAAGGTCCCCGGGAGGGCGCAGGGGAGTGGAGCAGGCGCCGTGAAGAGCTGCTATGAGTGGGAAGCGCACCGAGAAGGCCGGTGGAGGGGGCGTTCGATATCCGGTGGGTCGCCATCGGGTGAGGCCTTGTCAGGCGTCGGATGCGAGTCGATTGTGGCGACGGCGTCGAGGAGGGGCTTGGACGGGGAGCGAAACAGCGCGAACACCGCCGAGAACGCGGGGGGGACTCAGATGGCACAGCGGAGGTGTTGTCTGGCGTTGGCAAGGGCATCTCGCAGCATCGGTCTGATCGCCTATCCGTCTCGGGCCTGCCTCCAACCTAAAAAAGACCACTCTGCGATCGGGGGGCGAGCAGGGCGGCGCGGGTTGGCGTCGAGGCTGAGGTCGAGGTTGAGGTTGGAGTCGAGGGCGAGGGCGACGGCGTCTCCGGCCGTTTCTCAGCCTGGCTTGGCCCTCGGGCTCGCGGATCCTCCGGCCCAGCCTGCCCGACGATCCCGCGCTTCCGGCAGCTCGACTGAGTGCTCTGTCCACCGTAGTCCTGTACGGGAGCCAGCCTAGCCTGACCCGTCCCTGGTTGCACCCGTGTTTCCTGCACCTCTCCCCCCTCCACTGCCCGCCTGCCCCTCCTCCCCTCCTCCCCTCGTCCCCATCCAGCTACGCCCGATCTGCCCCCCCTTGCACGCCGTTGAGTCGCTGCGCAGCTCGCCTGTTGTACCCTGCCCTATGCGCGTCCATGCGCCTTGTTCACCAGAATGCCCTCCTGCTGCTCGAGGAGCTGAGTCTGCAGACGTCCCACGATGGACTGCAACACCGCATTTCCGATAGCACCCTTTGCGAAGTGCTTCCTTACCCAATAATGTCTCACGGAGGTACCGTCACATGCGGACAGCACGTATCTTCCACGCTCGGGATATCCGTTTGCGTCGTAACACGACATCTCCTGTCCCACCGGTGGAGTCTCGACGCAGGAACACGCACTGCAAGCGTGCGTGAGGCGTGGGCGGAGCACGCTCACCTTGGCATCCTCGGGTCGACCAAACTCGTACCGAACATGCTCCGCAAATGCCCGCTGTTCGTGCGCCCCTTTGGGTCTCCAAGTTGAGCAACCTGGGCAGCGCTCGTCTCCTGGATAAGAAGCCCAAGCTGCGAACATCTCTTGTGTACGCTCGCTTTGCTGCGCTACAATGAGGCTAGTGTTCTGCATCAGCCTCTTCCTGCTGTCGCACGTGACACAATCCTCTCTTTTGACGTCCATTGGCATAGCAATCGACGTGCGTTCGGTGATGTTCCAGCGATTGAAGAGCCATTCCGCAGGCACCTCCGTGTGCTCCCAAACCGTGTCTGCATCCAGGAAGACGACGAACCGATAGCTGTTGAGGAGCTCGGCAACGGCATCGACTTTGACCCAAGTGTTACCACGATCAGGCTTCGGCGCCGCTTGGACGAACTTGTAATCATATCCATGTATCTGAGCTGAGCGAGATCAGTTGATAATCGAGATGAATTTGTCTGCGAATTGATGGAGTTATGACTGTCTATACTGCTGGCCGTATTCGTGCCCGATTGGTCGACATCCTATATGGTTTGAGTTTACCAATTGCCCCTGAAACAGCCTCGTGGCCTGTTATGAAGGGCCTGAACATGTTGCCTAGATCTGCATTTACCCGTCCGACTACTGGATTTAAAAACTGTAGGGCCGTCTCATGCTTTTCGTAGCCACGAATGCCAAGCGCCCGTCACCTAGATCAACGCAGGGAATCTGGCGATGCTCCCTATAGACGCAGCTACTTTAGTGCGCATATGCACTTCCCCTGCGTCAACAACGCCTCGACGCTCCACCTCGGTGCGTACCGCTGCCCACCGGTGTTTTGCGGGGATCATGGGAGTGGATTGACAGACGGACCTTGCAGTAGTGGCACAATGAGTGCAGTGCAGATCAGTGACTAGAACCCCCGAATCCACAGCAACCTCTGATACCAGTGCAGCCCTATCGGTTTGATTTCGACTTTCACGTTTCCCTTGGCCAGGCAACGTGGCTTGCTCCCTATCAATTAAGGTCTTGCGCCGAAGCGAGTGACACGCTCGTCGCGTCCCCTGATGACCTTGACGACAGGTCCTTCGCGGGAGTGATGTTTGTGAGTCGTGGTCCTTGGTTTGGACCGACATGTCAACTGATCCAACATCTCGCTTCGCCTCATTGCTCTCAAGGTTATCGTCACGTCTCTTCATCTTCTGTGCATCTTCCTCAACTCATAGGACTTACGGTTTGGTCGCAAACACGAGAATGCTTCAGCTGCGGCTGTTGGTCGCCTTCTTAGTGATCACCTTCTTCACGGCTTCTGCGCTGATTGCCGTACACCAAACGAAAGGCAACACTGGAAAGGTCGCTTTGCGACTAGTGGCCGACAGACAATGGCTTCCTGGTATTTCACAAGCCGGCGATTCGTCTTCACCCGTCGCTGCAGAATCACAGCAGAAGAACCCTGAAAGACTTGCCTACGCCACCTTCCTCAATTATGGTAACGGCACGAACCCAGACAATCTGGAGAAAGGATACTTTGTTGCAACGCGTATACTGGCATACCGACTACTTCACGCACTCTGGGAATTCTCTCTTCCCACTCAATCATCAATTTGTTCGGATGAGATACTAATTTACAGTCCATGGGTACCCCTTCTTCTTCCCAGCTTGTCTGCTCCGAGAGTCACGAACCTCGTTCACATACGACGTCTGGTTGAGTTCTGTCTCCCACTGCGGAAGGTGTTGATCAGCCAGGTCCATCCATTCCGTCATGCGTTTCATTTTATTCTCCGGCACTTTCCCACCGGCAAAGTGGATTAGAAGGTCACCCTCTTTGACATAGTTCGGTGAGGGGTTTCGGTCTGGTGATGGTACGCCGTCGTCACCGCGAGGGTCTCGGTAAGCATTAAACCATCGCTGCGGTACGTGCATGGTGGAGGCTTTGAACCATCGATCCTGCGCCTCGTGAGTAACCGACATAGTGAGGACAGGAGAGGCAGATTTTCCAGCTAATGTATTACGACGCATGTCAGGACACCCATCGCAGGAGAATGTGTAAGCAAGAAACGTACAAAAGCCATTGCAGGCGATCTTCTACAGGCTTCTAAATCTCTTGAAGTATGGTGGAAAGGATGTACGCTGGCTTGAACCACAGTCCAGAGAGAAGCTTCTCCCGCAACACAAACTGTGCATAGCCACGAAATTTGTTGTGGGCGTTGTGGCTTCGCAAAGCGCGTTCGTAGACTTCGTTACGATCGCCGAAGAGTATTCTCACTTTTCCAATCCTCGAAGATCCTGTGGACAGGATCGAAGATGTCTTGAGAGCTGGGTCCGCGTGATGTGTCGAAGTCTCATTCGAAGGTGCTGGGATATAACCCACGAACCGCTCTGCTGCAGACAGATGCAATACGAGCGATGACAGGAAGGTGGAAATCAAGCATGCGACGGACAAGGCACTCAGGGCCATCAGCGAGAATCTCAGGACAGTCCTCTTGCCTGGCAGGCCAAGCCTCCATGTCGCGGAACACT
>NAJN01000169.1:0-32831 GCA_005059845.1 Cryomyces minteri
CATGAGGACTTGCTTGGGTATTCTCGTTAGGCGCTTCTCGATGTCAGGAAGGAAGACAAGCCTCTCCTCGTCCGATTCGATGTCGGCCAACTCGGCGTCTATGTCATGTACGTAGACTACTTCTTTCGTGTCTTCGACCTGCATGAGATCATCGCGGCGGACAGGTGTGCGGCTCGGTTCTGGAGGTTGTCGACGTGGTTGCGGGGATGGAACTGGGTGGTAGAGCTTGCCGTAGTTGTCTGCGTTGTACGTCAGATCAGTGATCTCAAACAGAACTCAGGTACCAGCTCTGATGTCCACGTACCAAGGTTCAGCAGATTAAACCGCTTTGCAAAACGCTGTTCGTCTTCGAGATTGTCGTCTGCTCTCCGCTTGACTCCGTGAGGGTTTGACGGCTCCGTCGTGCGACTTGTCATTCCGCATCCCACCACCTCTTCGACAATAGTATTGTCGACACCGGCGAAGAGCAACAAGAGCTCCAACTCCTTCCGGACTTGCACGAAGAGCTGTTGCTCAGCATACGACGCCTGGCCGACAGCTGATGCGCTTGGTTGATGCTCGCTCGCGCCGTGCTTGGGAGCTGCAAACGTGGTGGTCTTGGTCTGAGTCACGGAGGTGAATTCGCATGTTTGGCCTTCGTCCGCAACACCGCCGCGTCACAAACGAACTACACCTGCATAGCACGCCCGTGTGCACAACGACAACAGCGCAGCATGGGCTCTACTCCGCCTGAATGGAGCGCCGCCAAGGTGCGAGAGACCTTCTTGGAGTTTTTCAAGAAGAACGGTCACACTTTTGGTAGGTCCACTGGGTTCACGATCATCTGAAAAGTAGGAGAGGTTTTGATATGGAAAAATTCCAACAGTTCCGTCGTCTTCAGTCGTCCCGCTCTCAGACCCTACGTTACTGTTCACAAATGCTGGAATGAATCAGTACAAGTCCATCTTCCTGGGCACTGTCGATCCTCAGTCCGATTTTGCCCATCTAAAACGTGCTGTTAATTCGCAAAAAGTGAGTCACGTGTCGCAAAACGAGAACTTCGGGCAGTGAGGAAGCTGATACTATTACAGTGCATAAGAGCTGGTGGCAAGCATAATGTGGGTAGCTTACACAGTTCCCATTGCGAGAGCTCACCAAGAACAGGACCTTGACGATGTGGGCAAAGACAGCTATCACCATGTAAGCTTATCTACACGTGTCCTTGTATACAGAGTGAATGCTGAGCTTCGTAGACGTTTTTCGAAATGCTGGGCAACTGGTCATTCGGCGATTATTTCAAGAAAGAGGCAGTCAATATGTCCTGGGAACTTCTCACAAAAGTTTACGGTCTGGATCCTGACAGACTGTATGTCACATACTTCGAAGGCTACCCACCCGGTGGCCTGGAGCCAGACCTCGAAGCCAAGGAACTATGGCAGTCGGTGGGTGTTGCTGATGATCACATTCTGCCCGGCGACATGAAGGACAACTTCTGGGAAATGGGTGACCAAGGCCCATGTGGTCCATGCAGTGAGATTCACTACGACCGCATTGGGGGCCGCAATGCTGCACATCTGGTCAATCAGGATGACCCGAACGTACTCGAAATCTGGAACAATGTATTCATCCAGTACAACCGTGAATCAGACAGGTCGCTACGGCCACTACCAAACAGGCATGTTGACACTGGAATGGGGTTTGAGCGATTAGTCTCAGTGTTGCAAGACAGAATGTCGAATTACGACACGGATGTGTTCACGCCGTTGTTCATGGCGATCCAGGACGTCACAGGTGCGAGGGAATACAGGGGCAAGTTCGGAAAGGAGGATCCGGACGGGATTGACACGGCATACCGCGTCGTTGCGGATCACCTTCGACTTCTCACGTTCGCAATATCTGATGGCGGCGTTCCCAATAACGTGGGACGTGGGTACGTCGTTCGCAGAGTCCTTCGCCGAGGCGCCCGTTACGCTCGCGAGTACTTCCAAACCGCGATAGGTGGGGAAGACGGGGGCTTCTTCTCCAAGCTTGTGCCAACCTTGACAGCCCAGATGGGTGGCATGTTTCCCGAGATCAAGCAGAAGGAGTCAGATGTGAAGGAGATACTGGACGAGGAAGAACTGTCTTTCGCGAAAACACTGGATCGCGGTGAGAGCATGTTCAAGAAGTTTGCCCAGCAATGCAAGCTCCATGACTCGAAAACCCTACCTGGCGCGGACGTGTGGAGATTGTACGACACGTACGGGTTTCCGGTTGATCTGACGAGGCTTATGGCTGAAGAGCAGGGCCTCAACATCAACGACAGAGATGTCGAGGAGGCGCAAGAGAAGGCTAGAGAGGCGAGCAAAGGCGAGAAGAAAGATGCCGCTGCGCTAGTAAAATTCGATGTCCACGACTTGGGCAAGCTAGATAACATGAATGACGTGCCGAAGACGGACGACTCCGCCAAGTACGGCAAAGTCAACATCACTGCGCAGATCAAAGCAATCTACCACTCCAGATCATTCCTTCAAACAACGAAGGACGTTCCGGAACGGGAACAATTTGGCTTGCTACTCGACCGTACTAATTTCTACGCGGAACAGGGAGGTCAGGAATACGACACCGGCAAAATTATCATCGACGGCGTCGCAGAGGTCAAGGTTGAGAACGTCCAAGTGTATGCAGGATACGTGTTGCACACAGGGTACATGAACTACGGCACACTGTCCGTAGGCGACGAAGTTATCTGTGAGTTTGACGAGCTCCGCCGGCAGCCGATACGCAACAACCATACTGGCACGCACATACTCAACTATGCTCTAAGGGAGGTTCTGGGTAATGGAATCGACCAGAAAGGCTCTCTCGTTGCTCAGGAAAAACTGAGGTTCGACTTCTCGCACAAGGCTGCCGTGAGCGATGCGGATCTGCGAAAGATTGAGGATGAGAGCACGAACTACATTCGCCAGAACTCCGAAGTCTACACCAAAGACGTTCCGTTGGCTACCGCAAGGGAGATCCGAGGTGTCCGCGCTGTGTTTGGTGAGACTTACCCTGATCCCGTACGTGTCGTCTCCGTCGGCGTGCCAGTCGAGGATCTTCTCGCCGACGTCAAGAAAGAGGAGTGGAGCAAGGTGAGTATTGAGTTCTGCGGTGGAACGCACGTCGAGAAGACGGGCGAGATCAAAGAACTAGTCATCATCGAGGAATCCGGCATTGCCAAAGGAATCCGAAGAATCATTGCAGTGACCGGTCAGGCCGCCTACGACGTCCAACGCGAGGCAGAGGCCTTCTCAGGGCAGTTGACGCAGCTCGAGAGGATGTCGAACGGCTCAGAAAAAGAAGCCCTTGCCAAGCGAGTGCAAGTGCAACTGAACGAGCTCTCCATCTCAACCCTCGCCAAGTCGAAGCTCAAAGAGCACTTCGCTAAGATCACCAAATCGATCCTCGACCACCAAAAAGCGGCGCTGAAGGCCGAGAACAAGAAAGTCCTGGATGCGGTGAATGAGTACTTCGCGAAGCACAAAGACAGCAAGACCGCCGTCATCAGAGTCCCCATCTCCGCAAACTCAAAGGCCATCAGCGAGGCCATCAAGACCATCTCCAGCAAGAACAGGGACAAGTCCGTCTACCTGCTCGCAGCGGATACCGAGAAGGTCGTGCACGGGTGTCACGTCGCCGAAGTAAGTACCCGACCAATGACAACACCACCGCCCTTACCCTCGCAGCTCGCGCCTCACACAGGCTGTGACGTCGCCTCATCGGCCACGCGCACAACACCTAACGTACCGCACGTACTGACACCCTCGAACAGGAAGCCGCCGACAAAGGCGCCTCGGCCAGCGAATGGACCATGGCCGTCACCGCCGCCGTGGGCGGCAAAGCCGGCGGCAAGGGGGCGACGAGTTTGGGCCAGGGCACGAATGTGGATCGGGTGGATGAGGGAGTGGAGTTGGCGACGAAGTATCTGGAAAAGCTTGGTCTGTATGGTGCACCGTGCGGCGGTGCTGGGGGTGCGACTGAGATTGTGTGATGGGGAGGGGAGGGCACAGTGGTTGATGCGCGTTGCTGCGTACGCGTTGTTCGCTTCGCAGCTCCACTGATCGATCGTCAGGGTCTCGTGGCTGCCTGCAGCTGCAGCTGCGGCATTGCGCTCTTGTCTGCTACTAAGTGACGAACGTTCGGCATCTGTAGATGTAGATTGGGACTTTGAAGGCTCCTCCGACTTGGGATGCATCAGAGCTGTTGCGACAACACCATCGAAAAACAGGCCCGAGTTCGTCATGATTAATCCAGTTTGCGCGTCACAGTCACGAGTCCCAAATAAAAAATAAGAAATGGCGACATGGAGCGATCCCGACTCCTTTACTCTGCTGACAACAGACATCTACCTATACACGTATTCCCGTTTATATATCCAACGCCCCAGTCCCCCTATCCCCCAACCTTCCCGTCTCCAAATTCCAATTCTCCAACCTCCCAGCCGACTGCCCGCGAGCACCACCCAACTCCTCCCTCACCACCAAGCAAGACGCTCAACCCAACGACGGAAGCCCACTCTCGGAGAGCCTCTAGAAGCCAAGACCGGCTTGGATCTTCTGCACGCCGTGCCTCCGCCTGTGCTGGGCGTGGCGTTTCTGGATCCGCGACGACGACGCCTGTGCGAAGCGGTTGCGACCAGGGCCGGCCCAGGACCACTCGAAGCGTGTGCGGTCGTCGACGTTGCTTGGTCGGCTGTTCGGGTTGGCGCTGGCGGAGATCGAGGCGGTGTCGGAAGAGGTGGACGCGGGTGCGGCTGCGTTGGTGGTGGTGGTGCTGCTGAGGAGCGTGCTGCTTGCAACGGGTACGTTGGTCGCAGCGCCGGCGCCGGTGACGGAAGAGGTCGAGGTGCTGGTAGCCACAGGCGTCGTGGTGGAAAGGGTCGTCAAGGTGGTTGCCTGCGCAGCTGCAGCGTTCGCTGCTGAACCGCCAGGGGTAGTTGTGGTGGAAGGAGTCGTCGAGCTCGTTGTAGTGGAAGACGTAGTAGACCTCGTTGCTTGGACTGCGCCCGCGTTCGCCGCCGACCCGGCTGGAGCCGTCGTAGTGGAGAGCGTGGAGGACGTCGTAGACCTCGTTGCCTGCGCTGCTCCTGCGTTCGCCACCAAACCGGCAGCAGACGTTGTGGTCGAGAGCGTCGTAGAGCTGGTGGCCTGCGCGGCGCCTGCATTCGCTGCCGAACCGGCTGGAGTCGTCGTAGTGGAGAGCGTGGAGGACGTCGTAGCCCTCGTTGCCTGCGCTGCTCCTGCGTTCGCTGCTGATCCGACTGGAGTTGTTGTGGTTGAGAGCGATGTGGAGCTCGTCGTGGTCGGGCGGTTCCCGGCGCTCGTTGTAGCCGAGAGCGTAATGGAGCTGGTAGACTGCCCGACCGCGTTCGCAGCATTCGCAGAAGAGGTGGGGATTGTGGCTAAGGCTGTGGAAGTCGTTGAAGAAATAGAAGATGACACCGCGGCAGAGCTCGTGGAAGAGGAAGAGACGACGGAGGTAGTCCTGACAGTGGTAGATGCCTGGACTGCCGCTGCCGCTGCCGTGGTCGTTGAAGTGGAGGCCGTTGAAGTGGTGGTCGTCGAAGTGGTAGTCCTCGAAGTGGTGGTAGAGGCTACGACAGATGAGGTTGTCGATGAAGAGCTTGAGACTGCAACGGCAGAGACCGCGCTCTGTTGGTAAACTCTGAGTGAGTTGATAGCCCAGTATGCGTTGGTGAAAGCAGCAGGATTGTTCTGTACGTAGGCTGCGCAGGTCGAAGCTTTCGGGGCGCAAGTAGCGTCATTGGCCCAGACAGTACCAGCCCATGACCTGTGTTCAAGGTCAGCATACACTGTGTATGGTGGTGGCTTCATCGTCCACTTCGTTCACCAAGACGCCCAGCTCGAGGCAAGCACGCAGTAATGGAAACCTACTTACCCGCAGAATGTGGTATCGAATACGATCTGTTGGTTCACGAACTTGCTCGCAATGTCGCAGTTGCCCTGGAACTGCGCGACAGGCCTTCCCCAGCCAGATGGAACAGGATTGCCGTTCGTGATGTCTGCGGGAATAGATCCACGGGGGAAGAAATAGACGCTGATGAAGGTGCCGGTCCACTCGGTAGCGTAAACACCGCCACCGTTTGCGTTGAATCCAGTACCATAAGTAAGGGTGTCAGTAGTGGTGATACCACAACCCACGTTGGCTGCCTGACCTACAGCGGTGACGCTGCAGTTGGTGGTGGATATTGATCCGGAGAAGGCATTGTTGTTGGTGATCGTGCAGTTGTCCGCCACGTGGAGTGTCATTGCATTGGTAGTTCCAGAGTTAACACCCTAAACCCCCAAACGGTCAGTGTTGTCACTCTCACAGGAATCGACGGTCGAGACTACCTCAATAATGTCGATCTCACCCCTGAAACATGTCAGCGTCAAGGTAGAACGCGTGATGGAACTCCAGAGTTTCAACATACGAGTTTGGCCAGTTTGGCCCGAAAGTCCAAAAGGCTGGCCATGTACCACAAATTCCACCAGGCATATGGTTCAGATCGAGGATGATAAGGCCTGAGTTGTAGGACTTCGTACTGGTGAGACGGACACTAGGTCGACCGTTCGGGGTGACGTTGGTGTGATCAACGCCCATGTAGACCGAAGTCGCCGTCGAATTAATCAAGCCCGAGCTCTGCGCAGTGGCCTGGTTGACGTACGAAACGAAACCTGCGGTAGGATCGGCGGCGGTAAAGAAAGTGAACATAGAAAAGAAATTTGCAGGGCTGTAGTCGTCCTCCAATACATAGGCAGCTGTGCCGAGTCTGGCAAGGACCAGGCAGACAAGGAGCGTGTATGATGTGAACATCTTGGAGGGAGTGACTGTGAATGTGAACATTGTGTAAAGAGTGACTGTGCTATAGCAACGCGGAAAGAATTAAAGAAGTAAAGAGTGTGAAGATCAGGATCGGCTGCTTTTGAATGAGACCATGAAGGTCGTCGGCTGACTGCTATATATGATGCACGAGTGATCAGGAAAAGGGATCATGTGGAGCCTCATGGGCGTGATAGGGCTTGGGGAGACATGTTGCCCCTCATTCGACATCTCTGCCACCTACTTCGTGGCCCAGTCCTGTGGTGAGTAGGGAGCTGTTACTCTATCCGGCGCCGTGGTCCTTCAGATGTAACCAGCCGGCAGATTGCGGGCGGTCGAGGCTGATGGTCCGTAGCGGCTGATGCAAGGTCTGCAGGAAGCAGTACGCAGGAGCGTTGGCAGCTCGATCCGTCGAGTCACTGGCATATGGCGTGGTCCTTAGGGGTGTCGGCGACGTAGGAACCGTTTCACAAGCCTGCCACATCCGTGACCGAGATCCCTATAACAGAATGTGGGAGCGCTTCGAGCGTCGCCGGACATAAAGTCGAGTGGCTAGCAGTCGGGTCTCCCGGACTGAGGCAATCGACCCGAGTTCCAGCATGTTCGAGGGACCGCAACGGTCACCGACGATTTGTTCGTGATGTGTGATGTTAATTCTCCTGAAACACACCGGCCAATCAAAGGCGGAAAGCACGCAACTAGCCGCCAGTGCTGGGAACTTCGCCAACGTCTCTGCTTCTTGGGCCTCTGTTCCACAGCCTCTTGTGACAGACCAGATCTTGCATTTGAGAATTGTGGTGGCTCCCTGATCATGTACGATTGCTGGGTGACTCTGCATGACCCGATCATCCGAAACCTTGCAGCACTTGGCCGATGCTCAACACCTCAAGTGGGCATGTCGTCGACCGAGCACAACCTCCAACAGCATGATGGTCATACCATTCGTCTGCCTGCATCGTACCTTTACTTGTGCCGAATGCGCTGCTGCTTGGGCTAAGAATAAGAGATCTTCACACCTTGCCGATACTGCCTTCAAAACGCGCGTTCTCCGTCGTTGCTCGTCAGGAACACTGCAGAGCGCGATACAGTACCTGTACGGAGGGCCTATGAGGTAAGTTTTGTAAAGAAGGGTAGCGAGTACTCGCTCCCATAACGAGCACTCGCTCCCGTAACGAGCTGTGACGCCGTCTGCGCTCAGTGCGGCCGGAGATCCCTTGCGTCGTACATCTGAAACGACAACGTTCAGGACTGGGAATATCTCCGCTCCAGCGTCCGAGACTCGCAACGGCTCTCTACGAAGTTCACTAGGGTCCTCCTATCATGGAGCAAGTGGCAGTGATACAAGACGGATCCAGGATTCTGCAGCTCCCCGTAAGAAAAATTCGGGGCTGGGGTCGACTTTGGTGGCGGACTGCGAGCTCCAGAAGTGAACTTCCGGGCTTGTTCCACCAGGTGTACAAGGCTTGCACAGAGTCGGCGGCTCGAGCGACAGATCGGAGTCTCGGTGTTTTGGCACTGCATGAGCTGGGCATGACCTGGCTATGCGCAGAGACACCAGTTGATCGTAGAGGTTCAAATGTATTTCTACTCGTGCTCTACGTGTCTTGGACAGTTCTAACCTAAGCTCCGTCACCATTCCCTACGGCAAGCATCCTCGTGTGATTCTGGGTGACTGAGTCGCAGTCAACGTCTCTTCGCGTTGTTTCACGCATCATTTCATCCGGAAGATTTCAACAAGAGCCATGCTTCAGCAGTAGCATCACACGTGTTTACAAAAGAGATTGTCCGAAGAGATACAAGGCCCAAGGGACCCACGCTGTCAAGCCTCTGGGAAACGCAGCCATATGGAATGTTCGAGCAGCCGGAAAGTCAAAGCCTCCTGAAACTAACAGGCAGCATCAAGTCCTCGTTCACACCTGTCCAGACGTCGACGCGTCCACCATTGCAAGACCCGTGTGCGTTCCACGCTCTCCTATGGCTCAGGAGGCCGCTGCCTACACAAATTTCCCTTCCGCGCGTCGAGAACTCCTTGACCACATTCGCCTCGTCCGGTGAAAATAGCTCTCAACACCTTATAATACCTTCCGTCGTGTCCGAGCTCGGTGCATGTTCTAGCGTAACTCGATAAAGGCATCTCCACCTGCACTAGTTCTTCAGCTTCTCCACTCTAAGGGCCCCTGATTAAGCGACACGCTAGGAAAAGGCGGCGCAGCAGAAAGGGGTAAGGTATACTTTACAGGTAATGTACCCAGATAGCGGGCCACATCTTCATAGTACTGTTCGCTCGCAGTCCGTCTTCCTTAGATTGGTCTTGTAAGATCAAAGCACAATCGCTGCTCCAGGGAAACCGCTCGCTTCATCGTGCTCCACTGGTCACCTTAGGACGGCTACGATCGTTCGTGAGATCGTATATCTGTGCTCCTCATCATCCACATTGATCCACATCTTCGACACGCAGTATTCTACTGTCGTCTTTGTCTGTAGGACGAGGCTTCATCTAGGCGCTTTCTTATAGGGAACTCAACACCACTCATTAGACTCGGCCCCCTTTCATTTCTCCCATATCATCGTTACTGCACGAGCAAACCACCTGTCTCGCGGTCTGAGGCTTCAAGACTCGAGCAATTGCAGAGCGTCCTTTTGCGCCACTTTGCATCGGACTAGCTAGTGCAACGACACGGAGAGGTGGTTGGTCCCACTTCGTGTTATGCGCACCGCTGGGTCTCTCTCGTAGTATGTTGACCGCGTGTCCCGCCACCACATTCCTGCTCCTACCGTTAGTTCTCCTCTTAATACTCTGTGGAACCGATTCGAAACTGCTTCATACCGATATCGGGCACGGACGCTCGGCGCTCTGGCTGAAGAGAACCCGGTTGGTGTGCAATAGCAGCGGTCAGAGTTCAGAATGCGAGCTCTTGAGAACCTCGAAGAACTGCATTTACTCTTTCGACATGGCTTCCATCAGAACTCTGCGAAACAGCTCACACAAAGACTGGAATGTTTCGAGCGACTGCAAATGTCTCATGGTACGGTACAAGAAGGATATGGGTTGTCCTTTTAGGCACTTTGCATGAGACAAGAGTCACGAGGATCAGTACGAAGAGAAATGGATATGTCGTGCTGCTTTTGTCGTGAGGACATCTGTAAAGAATGCAGTGCGACTTCCCCGGCACTGTCTATTAGGCGAAGCATGCAGAACGCATCCTCTTCTGTTCTAGTATACATGACCTCAAGCAAACGCAGAGGCAATCTCTGAACGGGAGGCCACCAGTCAGATGTCTATGAGAGTAGAAGACAACGCAGCGCTTCAACATCTGTACTTCATTTATAGAAGTCGAATTTGTCTTTCTCCTTGTCGCCGCCTTTGACTTGAGAGGTGTAGGCGTCCTCAAGATCTTGCTGTATGATGGTATAACGGTTCCTGTGATACTGTGCATTAGCCTCGTCCGGTCTAGTCACTCGACCACATTGGAGACAGCTGAAGACTTACTTCCTCACGGCTCGAAGACCTGCCTCCTGCATGATTGCCGCTATGATCGCACCAGAGAGCGGATCATTGCGGACGATAAGCGAGTCGAGATCTACTTCCGGCGAGAGCGACATCTTGGACGCGATAGTGGAGAAGATCAGGCGTCTTTCTCTTCGATCTCTCAGCGAGGGGAACTCGATCTTCCTGTCCAAACGTCCTGGTCGAAGTAGAGCAGGGTCCAACGTGTCTGCCCGGTTGGTTGCCATTATGACTTTCACGTTGCTTGTCTGGTCGAAACCATCCATCTGGTTCAAGAGCTCCAGCAGGATGCGCTGCACTTCTCGATCTGCACCGGTCTGCGCGTCGAATCGCTTTGTGGCGATAGCGTCAATTTCGTCGATGAAGATGATCGATGGCGAATTCTCCCGCGCCATGCGGAATACGTCGCGGACCATGCGGGGACCTTCTCCGAGGTACTTCTGTACGAACTCGGAGCCAACTACACGGATGAATGAGGCGGTTGTGCTGTTTGCTACCGCTTTTACAAGCATAGTCTTGCCCGTTCCGGGAGGACCGTAGAGGAGCACACCTCGTGGAGGATCGATGCCTGGTCCTTCATCAGTCCTGTCGCAACGCAAGTCTTCGGTGCCCAGCACGCCATGACCTTACCTATCTGCTTGTACAAGTCGAACTGTGTGAGTGGGAGCTCAACAGCCTCCCTTATTTCTTGCTTCTGCATGTCCAACCCTCCAACATCCGCGTATGTAACGTCTGGCTTCTCATCCGCACCAAGCATAGCTATCGACGAGTCTGCTTCCGGTGGTAGTATGTCCACAAGCGAATTCGAGTGTCGGTGGAGTGCAACGGAGGATGAGGGCTTGAGTAGCTCACGGTCGAGAGTGGAGAGGATTCGGACGACATAGTTGGAGCCAGTGGAGGACTGTACGATTCCGGTACTGAAGACATATTAACACCTTGTAGACCTCAGGACACACTCGCAGGATGGCGTACTTCTGGTCTATTGCCTCCATGAACTGGCCGATGACTAGCGGAACGCTCTGAATGCGCTTGATCTCTTCTTGTGCCCGTACCAGCTCTCGTTTGAGGCTCCTGTATACACGTTAGCTACCAGGGTATTTCGCGGATATGCCGGTAAAAGCCATACCGCTGCTCATCCTTGATGTACTCCTCCTGTAGGTTGATGTACCTGCATCAAGCGTTAACTTGTCCCTGCCGCTTCCATCCAGTTGACAACGGCGTACTCAAGCTGTCTCTGAAGCTTCTTGAAGGTTGAGTATTGATCGTTCCCTTCCGTCGCAAACCCTTCCAGTGAATCGATGTTTGGAATGGACGAAGGAAGCTGTTTCTTGTGAGGTGGCACCGTGTTCGCCGAACTCTCAACGGCAGCGCTGGCCATGATGGCACGTTTCGAACAGAGAACTGGAGGTTTCACAGAGGTCTGCGGTACGTATTGAACGTGCAAGTGTACTGAGATGAGGTCGCTAGAGGTAGAGAGTTGACGAGCTTATGATTGTTGTATTCAAGAAAGACGACGCGCTGCATCAACGCAGTCGGCGGACGTCAATGTTCCAATCCCGTGATCGGGAAGAGCCGCACCTTCACCCGAAATTCCCTCACTCGACTCCAGCTATTGCGACTTCGTCAATCGAACCGCACCAGCACCCGCCGCAGTATTGCCCGCTGCCACCATCTCCACTCTCCGCACATATACTCTCACAGCTTCAGCATGCTTTCTAGAGCGGTACGGCCAGCCTTGAGGGCTGGTGCCGCAGTGACCGCCCGGTATGCTTTTGCAAGAACCGATGACCAGCATAGGCTCTGAGGGATACCTGCTAACACAACGATACCACCACAGGCCTGCCGCTCTCACTGCCCAGAATGCGGCCAACTTCGCCACTCTGCGAGAAATCGAGGGCCGTCTCAAGTCGATTCGCAACATTGAGAAGATCACCAAGACCATGAAGATTGTCGCCTCCACCAAGCTCACGCGTGCGCAAAGAGCCATGGCCGATTCCCGCACATACGGCAAAACGTCCAACCTCGTTTTCGACGAAGCCGAGACGAAGCCCGCCGAGCCGGAGGGCAAGAAGGTTCTGTACATCGTGTGCAGCTCTGACAAGGGTCTGTGCGGCGGTGTCCACTCAGGTCTCTCCAGGGCGACGCGGAAGCTGTTCCAACAGGAGAAGACAGACATTGAACTCGTTGTGATTGGTGAGAAATGCAAGGCGCAGTTGAGCAGGTCCAACGGCAAGCAAATTGTCCTCAGCTTTGCCGGCATGGGCAGAGACGTCCCGACTTTCACCGACGCCCAGGCGATTGCAGACCAGATCTCCCTGCTGCCTACCGACTACGCGTCCGTCAAGATTCTGTACAACAAGTTCATCAACGCTCAGAGCTACGAGCCTACCGTGATAGAGGCCTACTCCGAGGAGGCCATTGCCAACTCTCGTCAGTCGAAGCGCTCTCGTTTTCAGTAGAATCTCTTCGTGCTGATATGACCGCAGCGAACTACGCTGCTTTTGAGATTGACGACGAAGTTCTCGCCAACCTCCGAGAGTACGCCATGGCTAACTCACTTTTCTGGGTAAATTCACGTACACTCGAGTATTCAAGACAAGCAAAGCTAATTCAAGATAGGCTCTTGCTGAGGGCCACGCCTGCGAGATCTCTGCCAGACGCAATGCCATGGACAACGCTTCCAAGGTACGCTGTTTCGTCTCTGTTCTGCCGACCAGTTCGTGTTCCTCTTACTAACATGGAATTGCAGAACGCCGGCGACATGATCAACAAGTTCCAGATCTTGTTCAATCGCACTCGTCAAGCCGTCATTACCGGCGAGTTGGTCGAGATTATCACTGGTGCTGCCGCTTCTGAGGACAGTTAGATGGGGCTACTGTAGCTGTTGCGAATATGGGAAGTGGCTTGTGTATGTAGAAATAAGTGTTCTTGTTTGTGAAGTGCCACCAGGTTTGGATGATGTATTTCGAAGTGAACTGCTGCGACCTGGGGGAGACATCCTCTACCCCTTCCATGATATTGGTCACCATAACGTGTGCCAGGTAAATCTGCCTGCATCAATAGTAGTACACGCAGCATACCTTAGTTTATGAAAGGCTTGCTCTTGTGCAACAGCAAGCTGAGCGGCCTGTGTTCTGTGCCTCATGGTTGACTTGACTGCCGCTGGAGATTCCATATCACTCAACGGCCGGTCTGCTGCTGATGCCCAGACCTCCTTCTGGGTCTTCCATCCCCCCGTAGAGCTCCCTCCTATGACATCCCTGATAACACACTTCGTCGCTCACCTGAAGAGCGGAGCACACCGCACAGGTGCCAGCAGCAGCTATCGCCTCCGTCGGTTGTCTCTTATATACACGGTGAGACGCCAGACGGGGAGACGCAGCCTTAGACTCAGCTTCGAATTCCAAAACTGGTGCTCAGTGTCGCCAGTACTCGTTCCCAAAGGGGGACAAACATATAACAGGCCATCGCTACATCGTGCAATGTAGGATATCCCAATAGATTCAAAGGCATGCTTGATCGCCTTGATGCAAACTTGTTCGAGCAGTATGTTAGCTAGATTGGGAATTTGGGGTTTCGGAGATTCGGGGAATACCTACAGAAGAGCAAGGGGTAGACGGGTTGACGTGGAGAACTTTAAATATACATGCAAGTCTAAGTCTTATACTACACTTCTTCCCCCTCCAAGAGGCAAGAACAACGTGGAATTGCCCACCTCTTCTTGTAAATTCTCCTCTAAGACGTCGTCGTCGCACCCATCCACAGTCGGCAGCGCACTTGCATCACGCCAATCATACTACTAGCGTACTCTATCGACTATCAGAGTAAACCCAAGGGCACCCACCTTAGCTCCTTTGCCAAGCGGAATCGGATGTCGATCGCAGTCCGAGAAAGCATCAAAGTAGCGCAACGGCGGCGAGAACTTCCAGCGCTGGTAGCACTACGCTGTTGAGGGTCTCATCTCCGCTGAGGCTCGCATGAGTAATCGCCAAGATCAGCTCGCCCGACCGCTGTATCCCCTCAAAGGCCTACCAAAGACCAGCTCTGCCAGGGACTGAGCGGCGGTCGCGCTCATGTTATGTGGAGGACGTTGCAGATGGTCCATTAGACGAGTGACACAGGACAAGCTATATCTCTTCGCGCTGCAACCTCCTACTGGGCATTGAGAAAGCCTCAGTCTTGTGCGTTTTCCAGTTCCGGGCGGGCCTGCTGCTCGGTTGAAGGTCTCCTCCGCAAGATCTAGAGCGGCGGCAGCGCTCATGTTGTGTATACTGGATTCTAGATGCCGTGTCAGGCGACTAATGCAAGGAAGCTTCACTTTCGATCTGCAGCCCTCTACTGGACATTTATTGACGGTCGAAGCCTTCGGCCCATCAGCACGTTGGACGTATGGCAGCGTACGCATAGCTCTACCAATAACTCTCTCCGTGAGCTCTTTGGCAGCGGCAGCACTCATATTGTGCATCTGGTAGGTCTGCAAATGCCACCTCAGACGGGCAGGGGAGTCAAAAACAGAGGTCGAGGTGCAGCCCTCTATTGGACAGTCGAGGGGTGTCCTCGATCCAGGTTTCCAGGCTCTGAGAGTCCTCGTATACTGGTTTAGAGGGACCAACCGCTCTGCATCTGTTTGCGACATCTTGTGAAAGGTCTCCAAATGGTGACGCAACGTGCTAGGAGTACGCCATTGTTTGTCAGAGTAGCAGTCATTGACAGGGCACTGCCGGGTAGAGTTGATAGTGACCTCGCCAATATCCTTGGTGTAATCCTTTTTGAAGGCTGATTTTCGACTGGTCGTGTTTTCCGGTAGTTGTGTGTGAGGGCGTTTGGTATTGTGCTTGAAAGCCTTCCCCAATCTCGTCGTACCGGTCGAACTGGGCCGAGACGATGACACAGTAGACAATACCTGCGTATCTACCTCGAAGATGTCAACACAACACCTGGACACGGAGAACACCCGCTTCTGGGCGAATAAGGCATGACGATATACGGCCGCCCAGTAGGTGGAGAAGGATCGGGGCATCATGGCGCAGCTAAAGGATCGTGTGGAAGTGCAAAGTAGACTCATCCCCTACGGAAGCCCGGTCTCGAGAGGGGCAAATAGCCTAGCGCTGAGGAAGGTGTAACAGAGAAAGGCGGCTGGTAATTGAGATTGTGTATGAACACCTTTTTCTGCTGCTACCTGAATGAGCGTCCGGACATGGTTCGAAAAACAGATCCGTGTCATATGTCGCATGTGATATATACTTGATGGCCACTGTGATTCACTTTGACGAAGGAGAACCCTACGAAGTCGGAATCGGTCGACAGGATGCAGTCTGGATCAAGCCTGTTCTCAGGCGGATGCCGTGGACTCTAATTCAACGCTTATGCCTTCAAGAACATCCTCAAGGGTCTCTCAATTCCGCCGTCCGGGCAAGATTCTCGGTACCACCATGAGAACGCTCTTTTTCTCGACAGTCGATGTAACGAGGTGATGGCAGGTGGTGGATGGTCGAGAGAGCGGAAGTAGCCGATTACGGTACGAGTATCTTCGTACCAAACCCGAGGTCATGCCGAGCGTACTACGGAAGCAAAGCTTTCAACTCCACCGTCTTCGTCGTGGAACACTGGGCGACTTCACGTCGGCTGTCGATACATCTGCTCCAATGTTGACTGGACTTGTCCTAGAGGTGTCTAGTGGTCCGTGGCTAATTGGCTGTAGTCCGACTTGTGCGCGGCGCTTCGAGTATCAGTCTTTGAAGTATCACAAACATGTAGAAATCAGTTACTCGACGTATTCTAGGTTGGCCAATTACCTGGAGGCACTGTGATTGGCTACGGTGATGGCGGTCACTGCTGTACTTCTTTACTCGTCATCACGTAGCATGCGAAGAAATCGAACTTTCTCTCATCTTCACTCAACGTTCAAATTATCCCTTCATGTCATTCTAATCCATAAACTCGGGTCTTGCGTAAATACCACGCCCTGGAAATCCATCTAATGCAACCTAGCCTCCTGGAACCGACATGTGGAACAGGCTTGGTGAGTGAAAGATAGTAACAGGGAAGCTAGGCTTGAGCTGGACACATTAACGGACAGTTGTGGAACAATACAGTGAATCCCACTAATTGTGCTTAGTAGGTCTAGCATCTTAGAGACCGCTAAGCGTATGTAACTCTATGGAGCATAGTCTGAGGAGATGCGGTCGATTTTACCGCTTGGAGTTTTGGCCAGATTGTTGCCGTTACCGTTTGGGCGCCGGCACTGCTCGAATGGCTTTATCTTGTGGTCTGTAAGTCAATCATCCCCTTTTCCTTACGATACACGGGAACGGATATGCGCAAAAGTCACTAGGGAAGCGCCCGGAGATGTCTATCCAGACCAGTGCAACCCATATACACACAGTGCCCTCAACTTTCCTTCTCTATTAGATCTCTATGCTGACCCGAAGCAGTCGGCATCGAAGGAGCCTCAAAATACCGCATCGCTAAACCTTACAGAGTGATCAAAGACGACGATAACGAGATTGTCATCTCGCATGCCAAAATCGAGGGCCGCGACAGCACAAAACTGTCTCTGCTCAGTAAGAATGGCTCACATGCGCAGACTGACCACGGAACGGCGCTCTTGTCACCCCCAATCTCGAATACCGAACGTGTGTGACTCGCTCGCCAAGCCGAGACTAGGTCTGGAGAGGCACTTCACACGATCGAACCCGAGTCTGTCCGAACAGTTCCCCTTGTCAGCGCCAGAGGGGAAGATGGAACCAGGTGACCGTTTTGCACCGGAACTCGAAACTGGCCCCGAAGCAGTGTGGCGCAGTATCAATGGTGACTCGAAAGGTCTTGTCCTCGTCTTAAAATCGACCCGTTTGAGGCCGTAGTATCTGAGAGCAGCGCGCTTCCAATGAGCTGGGTCCCATGCACTTCACCCGAATCTGATCAAATTGAGCACACAACTCTAGACACAGGGTCGTTTGTTCCCCATCCTTCGCTGATGCAGCATTCTTTGATCCCAGTAGGTTGTCTCGCAAAACTATGTTGACGGACAGCCTTGAGATTCCGGAGGGACCATCTCAATCGTCGCTGAGAACTAGAGAGGAGATTATCGGGACGATACAGCTAGACGGCCTCTCTACAAGGCGTAGGCGTAATGCGTGAAGCTCATCTCTTTGCTGTTCTGGTGGAGAGTGCTTCAGTGTCGAGGGCGGATCTGGGCTCACGAACTATGTCGCACGGCTCCATAGGTAGGCACGCGGGTTGCCCGTGCATGTTCGCATCAGACAGCTTTCTGTACGCAGTGAAGATGGCCACGAACGAAAGCTCGTGTCAGGTCTGGTTCTGCCTTCCACGGAGTGTGGCGCACAGCCTCGACGCCGAGTCATCTCGAACGAGTACGTCTGATCACCACGATTGATGGCTCTTTGCTCCTGTTTCTGCATCTGTGCTCTCGCCGCAAGGCCGGATGCTGCCCACATGTGCGACAAGTCTCAACGTGGTGTTGGCTGCCTCGTCCTTTCGGCTCTGATGTGACACGGTTGTGGATGGGATCGGAGAACGAAGTTGGAACTGCACATCCGGCGACGGGGCCAGGCCTTTGGGACACGCAACGATACACTGCCGCCGGACGCGGGTTTCCTGCCCCATCCCGCTCGAGTTCACTGTCAGGATGTCACTCGAGTGTGCGGAACCGTGTGCGTTTCCAGTCACTCCGAAGGTCGAGACCAAGAGCATCAACTCGTGTAGGCTCTCTCATGGCGGGCTCGTATCGGTCAGTGTTGTACAGCAGGCTCACTCGTCTGCAACGTCACTCTCACATCTGTCGAGCGACCACTCTGACCTGCAAAGACACGCGGCATATGCATCTACCTGACTCTCCAGGCGCGACTTGCCCCTACCTAGACAGCTTGGTTCTGACTACGACCACGAGCAACGCCGGGCTCGCGAAGACACGATGGCTTCGCAGGGGATGGATTCGCAGGTCACAGCCACGCTCCGAGTGAATGCGTCAAACGCTGTGGGAGATGTCGAGATAGCGGATCACTCACATCACGTGCTCTCTCAAGCGAACCGTTTCATCAGGGACGGGTAATGCGGCTCCCACAACGACACTTCCAACGCAGCCAACGCCCGTGAGAGTGAGATTGGCAGGACGCGTCACCAACCCCATCGTCCAAAAACACGAGTGTCGTAACCCAGCTGCTGTGATACGCGGACCGGCGCGCGGGGAGAAGTGACATGCAATTTCTCCACAGCGACTAGCAGACAAGCTTTCCTTTCGCGCAAGCCCTCCCACGACAGTCGCGCGTGTTGTGTTCGGTGCATTGACCCGCCTCGTCTGCAAACACGCAACACGTCTCGAGAGTGCGAGAGAACAGTCTGGGGCTCGGTTGAAGGACGCTCTCGCTCTGTACGAAAGAGACCGGCTCGGCTCACACGAGTAAGGCGGCCTGCCGGTTCTTCGCACCCGCTCGAGAAGGAGCGCTTCGGCCAGACTACATTGGGGGCACCGAGACTGCGTACACCATTTCCCATGTTGTTCTCCGATTGTCGCGCTGCAGTGTTTATTGTCCAGCCCCCTGTGGCCCTGCTCCGTGCCGTATCCCGGACCCCTGTGACATATCCTCATCTCAATTCGGTCCAAGAACGTCTCGAGTCTTGGATGCTTGTGGGCTTTTGGTATCGGCTGTTCGGACGCGTAGAATACGAATGTCACCAATGTCACTACTCCCCAGCCGCTGGCTTCCGTTGTTGTGAACAGATACAAGTACATATATATCGCGCAGGATGTGCTAGCAACCTTTGCGCCTCGTCCGCAGTCCACTCGTTTTCTTCTCCTCATGTTGTCCCGCTCGTTGACGTCGTTCCTCGCCGTCGCCCTGCCTCTGTGCAGTGGTGTGGCAGCTGTACCCTCTGGCACGGTTAAGCCCCGTGCCGATGCGCTCGCAGCCTGCGCGGCTTCCATGAACAGTGTCCTCCCCAGTCCTACTCCCCCGGGCTACGTTTTCAGTCGCAATGTACGCCAGTACTATGTTGCGGCCGAAGAAGTCGAGTGGAACTACGCTCCCACGGGATGGGACAACTGGCTCGGCGTTGATCACCACCCTCACTCACGCCCCCGTCGCTCACTGACCACCGACTAGGTGCCCCTGAATCTGTCTCCGCGAGCCCAGATGGCTGGCGCAACCGCGTACGGCACGACCTGGTTGAAGGCTCTGTACCGCGGATACACCGATGCCACGTTCAGCACAAAGTCGCCGCAGCCGCCGTGGCAGGGGACTCTGGGTCCAACCCTCCGTTCCGAGGTCGGCGACATGGTCGAGATCATGTTCGTCAACAAGTTGTCCAAGAACTACGCGAGCACGCACTCCATGGGTCTCGCCTACACCAAGTACAATGAGGGTTCGGACTACCCGAACAACACCGCGCCGGGCCAACAGGTCAACCTGCCATCCCCCGAGGCCGTGCCACCGGGGATCGCGCCCGGCGACTGCGTCGTCTACAAGTGGTTCGTCGACGACAACGCCGGGCCACCAGCAGGCCAGCCCGCCGCCGCGCACAGCTACCACTCGTACGTGGCCCTGCAGCAGGACACGAACGCGGGCTTGATCGGCGCGCAGATTGTCTATGCGCCGGGCCAGATGGCACCGACCATGGCCAACTACCGCGAGTTCCCGCTGCTGTACATGATCTACAACGAGATGGACTCGTTCCTGTCGGGCCAGAACGCCGCTGCGCTGCAGAGCAAGAACCCATCGTATAGCGGTCCGTGGTATGGATCTGGCTCTGGCTCTGCGAACACGTCTCTGCAAGCTGCTCCACACTCTCCTCTCCCAGCTGCTGCTCGACCTTCAACTCCCGTTCCTCGACCTGCTGCGCCACCCTCGCCCATCTGCTTCTTGACCTCCTTGCCGAAGAAGGCCCGTCGCCGCCGAAGGCGAGGACGGGCACTGTGAGTTTGGTCTCCGCCGACTCGATGTTTTCCGCTGCTGAGTCGGGTTTCCGCGGCGCGGTCTGGAAACGCAGACTCGTACGCTGCGTGGCGGACATCGAGACACCACAATGGGTGGGGACAGTGGACGGGGCAGAAGGGGCAGAAGGGAGGGGGGGGAAAGAGAGACGCTTGACAGTTGCTGAACACGCTCCTCAGACCTCCCAGCTGCGCGAACCTTGCTGACGTACTCCGCGATCGCGTCACCGTCGATGGTCGTCGGATCATCCGCCTCGTTCGCCAGAAACGTGCCCGACACCAGCGACCCGCCTCCCCGTCTCCCTCCCTCCCTCCCTCCCTCGCTTCGCGTCCAACCCCCGCCCCATCACTCACCGAAAGCTTCGGCGCTCACGGCGCAAACGTCCCTGAGCGGAAGCGCAGGCTCGCAGCGACTCGCCTCCGCCGGCCGTGCTCTGTTCCGCCAGACGTGCAATGGCCTGCAACGCTCGCCGTTGCTCCACGCTCCCCGGAAACCGGAGTGCGCGAGGTGTCGGGTATCGCGGGGGGGGGAAGAAGGAGGCGCGGGTGCGCGACAAGCTGGACGTGGGCGGGCCGGACGTTGTCGGGTCGAGCGTGTGCGCGTGGTTGTGTGAGATGTCGTTTTTGTATATACAGCACACGCGGCTGTGAGGGGAGCGAACATCACCTCAATTCCCCATCAACGCCCGACCGATCCGAAGGCCTGGAACCCGCTCCGTCCCCGCAACGACGCGGCGTCCGCTCCCACGCCGCCCCGCCGTGTTTACTTGATGCGGATCTCGAGGAGCCCGAGAAGGAACACCTGATGACGACGTGTTCTTCACTCACGATTGTGGACCGCCATCAAACACCTCGTGCGGAGGCACACGCGCCCCTGTACGCCGAATCCTCCCCTTTACCAGGAGACGGCGGGGATTTTGAGCGCGGACGACGCAGATCGTGGGCTTCTCTAGTCGGAGAGAAAACGCGCCCGATCAGCGCCTGCACTGCGCTGTAGAGATTGCAGAGCATGTAAGCTGTGGCAAAGGGTTGTTGTTGTTTGTTTTGTTGTTCTGCAAAAGCACATCAGATTTGCAAAACTTCTCCAAAAGAGCTATCTATCTAAGCTCTCGAGCTCTAGTTCCCAGGAGACATGATTCGCCGGCCCGTGGCAAGACGTCTACAGCTCGCCCCTCCCCAGGCAAAAAGTGATTCCCACTCAGACATTCAAGCCGTCAACAACAACGCCCTTGTTCCACGTGTGCTGCAGCTTCCTGGCAACCTCCTGCGCCGAGTCGTCCGACACCATGGCGCCGACGAGATACAACGCCGCGTCGATGCCGCTGGTGATGCCACCAGCGGTGATGACCCTCAACCCACCGAGACGCAGCGCCAGTCGTCGGGCGTTGGACTCGCGGCGCGTGTTCGACTCGCGCCAGGCATTGCTGCCCTTCCGCGCGTTCGACGGCCTCCTACCATCTGACCGCCGCCTGATGTACGGGTTCTCGTCCATGTTCTCGCCGAGGTCAAAGCGCAGGTTGTTGACGACGTAGCGCTCCTCCAGCACGTCGGTGCGCTCGGCGAGGTCGCGCTTGGCCGCCTCGGAGCACACAATCTCGAACTTGGTGTAGTAGTCCGGGTGCGTGGTGGCTGAGAGGCCGGCGAGGATGCCCATATGGCCCAGGAACAGGGAGCCCGTGCACACGGACATGAGGGTGCGTTCGCGGTTCGGATCGCGAGTCTGCAGGTCGGCAAAGGCCTTGATGATCTGGAGGGGCTCGGACTTGGTTTTGAGCACTTCGTCGGTGCCGCCACCAGGGACGACCATGACGTCGAACTCCTTGAGGCGTTTCTGGGCCTCTTTGAAGTCAATGTGCGCTTTGAAGGTGCAGCCTTGGTTCGTGGTCGTGTGCTCCTGGGCCGCCGCGAATGTGCATTGGAACGCTTTGGTCGCTGGCAAGATGATGTGTTAGCAAGCGACTCCGGTAAAAGGCATGAGGGTCCAACGAGAAGTGAAGACGCAAGTCCACAGAAGAAGGATCTACCAACCAGGGTCTTTCACGTCGTGCTGGGCCCAAGTCAGGACCTCCAGAGGACCTACGAAGTCCAAAGCATCCATTCCCGGGTGGAGGGTGAAGAGGACCTTGATGACTTCGATAGAGGCGTCACCGCCTTCCGCGATTGCGCTCATTGTGCCGGTAGAAGATGTGGCGAATGAATGGGTGCTGTGGAGATGTGTCAAGAAGATGGACGTTGAGGGTGAGAAGCAAGGAGCTGAGCTGACCCGAGGTGGACAGCTGTCGTGTGGGGTGTGGGGTACCTGGGTGGGAACAATCCGGGGCCGCTGCTAGGCTTGTTTCGGACTGGCCTGGAGCTGCCGCTCCCCGAAATCGGAGTCCCAAACATCACTTAACGGACGTTGATTGTCCCGCCGTTCGGATTCCTCAAGTCTCGGGTCGGGGTGTGAGTTGCTTAGGAAAGGGGTTGGGTGTCCTCGAGGGTGGACCTTGGCCCTTCGCATACGGCAACTGAACGAGGCATTCAGCGACGTCTTCCACCACCATACGTTCTCAGAGCATCAGGAGCTGGGGAACACGATGAGGCCGATTCCTTGCAGGAGCACTGACACGAAACACACCTCGTCCTCACAACCGCAGGTCGATTGACTAAATCGCCCGAGCCTCAGCCGGAGCCGAAGTTTACGACCACACATGAGCAGCATGAGCAGTTCAACCTGATTGAAGGCTATGGCACTAGCTTACTCCGTGATGCCTGTCCGGTCTCGAGCGCCCCTTCGGCCATGCTCTCTGTACCTGCATTTGCCTTCCTCCGAGTACCCTCAGCAGCGGCCCGGTCGTCACTCCACATTGCCTTCTTTTCTGCCCTGAAGCCCAACATTTCTAGTCTCTTGTAGTGCCCCGATGCATCGACCCACACCTTCACCGCCGCCAACATCCCTAGGTCGATCTCTGCGGTCACCAGCTTCTCTTCCTCTCCAGTATGCGGTCCGGCGAGGAACACACAGAAAGGATGGATCACCGCACTCCAGCCCCCTCCTCGCTTCACCCAGTCCTGTTCCCTAAGGTTCTCGGCCATCCACTCCAAGCACGTGTCGTCGACGTAGTTGCTTGCAGACAGCACGAAGCATTGGCCCGTCAGTGCATGCGCCTTCATCAGCGCTTCGATCTGGCTGTCTGCGCCGCTTTCGAACCCCGCCATCGTGGACAGCGCGGGCCAAGCACCGGCATGAATATCTTGCCCTTCTTCTATCAGCGCTTGCCGTGTGCCGTTCATGGTGTTTTCCCAGCAACAGAGTCCGTCTAGCTTGTATCCTGCCTCCGTCTTCCACGTCCGAAGGGTATGCCCGCTACCCTGCGCCCAGACCGCGCGCTCGACGTAGGTGGGCTGCAGCTTCCGATGCGTACTCAGGATCGTGCCGTTGGCGTCAATGTTCAATTGCGAGTTGAACAGCGTATTTCCATTTTTCACTCGCTCACTTATCCCCAAGGATATAGCAACCCCGTTATCTCGACAAGCGTTTGTCAGTTGCAAGATCTCGCTCGAGCTGGGGTCGACTACGAGGGATTGTTCTGCATATTGTACCAGCGCGTTGATTTGTTTGAGCGGCGGGTAGCATTCTATGAAGTAGGGTACCCCGGGATGAAGGTTTCTGGGAATACGAGAAGCGTGATGCCGTCGGCGCCGGCTTGTTTGATTAAAGAGACGGCTTTTTGTAGCGTTGCCGTCTTGTTCATGTAGACGGGAGCCCCATGAACTGCAGCAGCGCGGAACTTGAGATTGCTCATTCTGGGACAACGTACGGCTCTGAGCTGCAATCGAGTCAGTTTTCTCGAGGTTTCTTTTGCAGCGATCGTTGATGTTGTCGACTTCTAAACGTCGTGCATCGTGACATTGTGCTAGACCAAAGAAGCCGTGGATTAGCCGTGCGTATGAACTGAAAGACGCGCTTGAGATGGACTGGGACGTCGAGCTATGCTACGATCTCATCAAGACCTAGTTTTCCATTAGGATGGAACTTGCGCCTCATCACTGTGGGTGTCATGGACACCGCTTCTGGTTGTTGTCGATACTAGCAATATCTGACCTGAAACTTTGAAACTGGAGATTCCGCTCTGTGCATTCCCGCGGTCTCAGGCAGCAGTGTTATTGCGTGTGTCTCTGGACCGGTCGTCATTCTTCACAAAAGGCCGAACGAGTGTGGACGTTAAAGCTGTTGGGAGTGGTGGGGATGAATGCTTCGTTGCTAGGTGTAGCGAATCTTTGGTGATTTCAGGCAGCAATGTTCGTCGCTCTGTAAGAAAACCAGCTTCCTCATCTCCATCCATAGACAAGGACTCGTCTACAGTCAAGGTCAAGCTCTCAACCATCAAGTCCAATCTATCGGTCATCATCATCACATGCAAGGCGAAATGACTAGCTCGATTTCTTCTCCTCAATCCCCCGCCAAGTCAGACAACAACTTCTGGGGCTCCTTACCCCCCGGGCTACACGATGCTGCCGCTCGCGCCCTCCCTGCCGATAAACTCAGGCAGATGATCCAGCGACTTGGCAACCAGGATGTGTCGACGAACACGCACGACCAAGCTCACGAAGTCTCTCTGGAACAACAAGCCAAGCTCAACGCGTTGGACGAACTGCTCCTGCACACCGTCCAGACACGACAGCAAACCCTCGGGCGTGAGCACGAAGACACTCTCGAAGCCATGCACGCTTTAGCGATGGTGCAGACCGAGCTCCGCCATTGCTCGCAGGCAGAGACGACATACCGCCAGCTCCTCGAGGCGCATGAGCGTACCATGGGGCCTGACAAGTCATGGGCCGTCTCGAACAACCTGGGGCTAGTGCTGAACCAGCAGAAGAAGTATGCAGAGGCCGAGGCGATTTTGAGACCACTGCTGCCGCGGCTGCAGGGGCGTATGGGGAAAGACAGTCCGCAGGCGTTGGGGTGCTTGCGGCACTTGATGGAGGCGGTGGGAGGACAGGGACGATACAAGGAGGCGGAGGAGATGAACGTGAAGGGCTTTGAGTTGGCAAGGGGGATGGGCGGAGAGCATCGGCCGGCTGAGATGGAAGCGATGCAGGAGATGGCGGCGCAGCTTGAGGAGTGGAAGCCGATGCATGAAACGCTGGCAGCGTCCTGATGTGTTCTGGCCCTCCGAAGTTCGGCATCCACATATACCTTCCGCGTAGATCTTCCAAATCGGTCCAGCGCTTCTTGTGTTCTTGTACGTACAAGGCGAATTCCAAACCATAGGGAAGCAGTTCTGCCTCGAGCCCCTTCTCGCACGTGTGGCAGTAGTGCCGTAGCACTGAGCTCACCAAGTTTGAGGGGCGCTGATCGTTTAACCATTAGTCGCTGATAAACTATGCCCTCGAACAGCACAAAAAGCGAAGCAAGACGGAATTGAGAGTGGTTTTGTCCGTGGCACGTGCGAACCCAGAACAGCATGCTTCTTATGTTAGTTGGTTGGAAAAGGACTATCGTAGTGAGCAGTGGAGATGCAGTGCTTGAAAGTCGGATTTCAGCCCACAAAAAGTGAAACCGCCTTGAATTCGGGTCTTCGAGAAGCTCGCCGCAGCCCTTTGCGACACGTCTTAGGTCGGCCACATGGCATGAGTTGTGAAACACGGGGTACCTCCAAAATACTTGTACACAGGTATTGTTCACTACTGCTTGACGGTATCTTGAAGGTACCCAGACTCATACCACCGACATACAGCAGTCGATGTGGCTTGCATGGCTTGGCCGGGAGAGGAATGTCAAGAGGCGCGTGAGACCTCGACGTACAAGTGGCAGAATTACGAAGACTGCAATGTAACGATTTGGAAGTTCAAGAAAAGCTATCTGAACAGCCTCGATATCATTGCTCCTCCAATGTTCCGTGCCAGACCTCCAGAGTACAAGGCGCTCGAAGCCAGATTCGAAGCTTGGCTGAACTTGTCACATCGTGAGAAGGCAAGCGTGTTCGTGATGGTAAGGACCATGGCGATGACTGTGATACAACTAGAGTCAGTGATGGGTTCATGGACTAAGTGACGGATGATGGCAGTTCAGGTCAAGAACAGCTTCAGTGCACGTACCGACCAGTGTCAACCAGATAAATTCCAACCGCACAACAGCAACAACTGCCAACGCAACCCAAAGCAGCGGCTGGGCGTATAGGACGAGCCAGAAGAAGCGTTTGTCCGTCGCATTGATCGTCCTAGATGGGTACCACTCAGGTCAGCATTCTCACATTACGTAGCGTATGTGTAGTCCCGTGTGTGTGGTATGAGCCTGACCCACCTCGTCTCGGGATCCGCGCTCTCGAAGACCCAGTTGCTCTCGCCCGTCGCGGTATTGACCTCGTTCCACCATCTCAACCCGACCAAGCGCCGACCGGCTATGTTCTTGAGGTAGTAGAAGTCTGCGGCGAGGAGGAGGATAGTGACGATGAAGATGAGGACAAAGTTGTTTGTGAACAAGAGGCCGAAGAGGTAGACAAGGAGGGACGCTGGAGGTAAGATGTCAGCTGTTTGTAAAACACGATGCTGGCAATCACGTTGTCTTACAGATCCGGAAGCCAAGGAAGCACAGGAGTGTGATGGGGTGTGTGCTCAGTCGCCATGTCAGCGAGCCAGGCGGAGGATTGTCCATGATGGTCACTGGTCTCTCGTTCGAGGGCGTGTGTTGGGCAAGGGTATATTTATTGAAGGAGAGCTGTACAGTCGTTGGACCCTTGGGAGCTTGACGCGTGTGAGAGAGAAGTCGTCGGCGGGATTTGGAGCGAAGCTCCGATGTTTGTAGATCGAACCACGCCTAGCTGTCTCCTCTTTCGTTTTATTCCCGAGGCGTTGGACGCTTTCAATCGCGGGATGGAGTCTTGATCTTCGCCCGGGAAGCTCCGGGAAGCTCAACTTCGGGTCTGCCGACTGTCTGTCTAAATACATCTGCATCATGGCGACCTCCTCCATCATTCGCAGAGCACTGCTCTATGGTGAGCTCCGGTCCCCCTCAAAGACACCTGTGTGAAGACAGCAAGTGATCTAACAGGCCTGCTAGTTCCCGGTTCATCCCAAAAGATGCTCGAGAAGTCTCGGGGCTTGAGTGCGGATTGTGTCGCCTACGATCTCGAAGACTCGGTCACCCCGGGCAAGAAAGCAGAGGCACGCTCGAACCTCGTATCTCTTCTCTCGAAGCCTCGCGCATCAGGCATAAGGGAGCAGGCAGTGAGGATCAACAGCGTCAACAGTGGTTTCGCGCTGGATGATCTTACCGAAGTGGTACATCAAACCGTCTCGACTACCTGCAAACGGCACTGAACCAGGAGGTCATCTAGCTCAAAGCTCAACACCTTGATGCCCTCGTAATCCCCAAAGTCAACTCGGCATCGGACCTGCACTTTGTGACGGATGTTGTGCGGCACACGCTGCCAGACAGACACACCTCCAACGAAGTGTCCCAAAAGCAACCGCCCGTTCGGCTGATAGCACTCATCGAGTCCGCCCGCGCCATCACAGAGCTCACATCCATATGCCGCGCCTCTCCGTTCCTCTCTGGTCTCATCTTCGCAGCCGAAGATTTTGCCCTGGACCTCTCTATAACGCGAACGCCGTCTCTGTCCGAATTTCTGTACGCGCGCTCCGCTATCACAATGGCTGCGCGGGCCCACGACCTCCCCTCTACCATCGATCTTGTGTGTACGAACTTCCGCGGAGAGCAGGGCATGAAGGCATTGGAGGACGAGTGCATCAATGGGCGGAACTTGGGTTTCAATGGGAAGCAATGCATTCATCCTACCCAGGTGGAGACCGTCCAGAAGCTGTACTCTCCCTCGGAAAAGGAGGTGGAGTGGGCAGTACGGGTGGTGGTTGCTGATGAGAAAGCGGACCGGGCTGGTAGAGGAGCATGGACCTTGGATGGAAAGATGATCGACGTGCCGGTCGTTGGGAAGGCCAAGGCTATTGTTGAGAAAGCGAAAGTCTGCGGTTTCAACGTGGACGAGATAAGGGCCAAGTGGAAGGACCAAGAACCCGAATGAGTGTTACGACCGTGGTAGTCGACACGCCGAAGAGTCGCGGTACTTTGTACAGGCTGCGGGTTTTGGAACGACTGTACTATAAGAGGTCTGGAAGTTGTATGGAGCATTTGATTCGCGAGGTGGTGCTCCGAAGGAAACTGCAGAACATTCACGTGCTTCCAGTCAGAATTCGACACGTCTGATGCCAATGGCACTCTCTAGCAGAGGGCTCAGCACACCGCAAGCTCCACAGTGTGAAAACATAGCGTCCGTCATCGCTTTGATCTCCTTCCTGTCTCTTGTTGTCAAGTCATCGTCGTATCCTGTTGAGGAGAAGCTGCGCAAAGGAGATTCTTGAAGTTGAACTGCGACCCCAGCGGCATTGCGAAGGAGGAGTACGCACTGTGGAAGTCAGACTAGTACGAGAGAGTCTCAGTAGCACAAGGCTACACTCGTACCTCTACGAAGGGCCGACCCAAACTCTGAGAAGAGTATGTGCGTTTTTTCTTACTTTAAAGATGTGGAATGCGTCTTCACTCATGTCCCGTCAGCAACGCGCGGTGGCAATCTTCGCGGACAATCCTGCAGCTGCTCGTCTGAACGCATCGCTCCCAACGCAGATCCGCCCACACATACACCTTCCAGGCACTCCCAGGAAGCCGGCATGTCAGGAAAATACGGGGAAACGCCAATCCAGACCACCGGAATCGACTGCCAAACCTGGGAACTTCCCATCGCCCACCCGCGTCCGCGCTCTCAGCAAAGCCGCTGCAACCCTGCCACCTCGCCACCGTCGTCGCAGCCAGCAAATCCTGGTATAGCCGTCTCCACGGCAAAGGTCTCGGCGATGGCACACACGCCGCATGCCGCACAGCACGAACCGGGACGAGGTTAAATCAACAAGCCAGGCAGATTCCCCTCCTCGCAAACCCAAGTCGTCCTTTTGGGCGTTTTGCGGCTAAATAGCAGAGCCGTTCCCCGCCTGGCTCGCGTTAGCGCCAGGTCCGCCACGGCTCTGCCCCAGCTTCACCCCACGCGGCTCTTCTCCGAGGCCGCTCCGTGCCTGTGGCTGCTCTGCCATGTCCGCGCCATTACACGAGAGCCGCTTGGCTTTTACCCTCGCCTCGAGGCGAGCATTGTGTCCGGGCATGGCAGTGCGGGGAGGGCCGCGGTGCTTCCGCGGCCTGGTTGGTGGCATGCGTGTGTGTATGTGCATGTGTACGTGTATATATACATGTCGTGCTCCCCGCTGTCTTCCATCCTCCCCAAACGTCTTGGAGGCAGAAGACGACGGGCAGAAGACAGGAGATGCACCTCCTACACGTCCTCGCGGCCGCCCTGCCGTTGTGCACGCGCATCTCCGCCCTGCCCAGCTCCGACTACCAACATCGAGAGGGCAAGGACGCGACCTTCTACAAGGGCTTCGACCTCTCGTCCGTCGCGACGCTCGAGGAGCGCGGCGTCGTTTACAAGGACACGCAGCGCAACAACAGGACCAGGCCGGTGGAGGACATTCTCGGCGATGGCGGCATGAACACCGTGCGGCTACGGTACGATCATGCCATTGTCGCACCACCGAATTCAAGACCTCGAGAACGGTAACTGACATGCTGCCTCCCCCCCACAGACTGTGGGTCAACCCGACGCCCGGCCTCTACACCGTGCCGGGCAACTACGACCTCAACTACACTCTGACCCTCACCCAGCGCTTCTCCAAGAAGGGCTACAAGATCTACCTCGACTACCACTTCTCCGACTACTGGGCCGAGCCGGGCCACAACAACGCGCCGCTCGCCTGGCCCACCGACCTCGCCGGCCTCTCCTCGACGCTGCGCGCCTACGTCAAGGACACGCTCGTCGCCTTCGCCGAGGGCGGCATCGACCTCAGCCTCGTCAGCCTGGGCAACGAGATCCGCAACGGCATGCTGTGGCCGCTGGGCCGCGTCGACGTCGACCTGGCGCCCGCCGCGCGCGCCGCAAGCTTCTCCAACCTCGCCACGCTGTACGCGTCCGCGCCGGTGTCAGGCGACCCCAGGCCATGATCCACATCGACAACGGCTGGAACGAGACGCTGCAGGAGGCGTGGTTCGGCGCGCTGACGGCCACGGGCAAGGTGTCGCGCCGCGACTGGGACGTCTTCGGCTTCTCCTCCTACCCCTTCTACGGCACCAGCGCGACGCTGCAGAACCTGCAGACGTCGCTGAACGCCATCGGCGCCGCGTACGGCGAGCCGGTGCACGTCGTCGAGACGGACTGGCCCGCCATCTGCGATGGACCGTACGCGCCCGTGCTCAGCGACACGAGTGTGCCCATCTCGCCGGCGGGCCAGATCGAGTGGGTGCGGGATATCGTGAGGATTGTCAAGGCGGTTCCGAACGGACTGGGCCAGGGTGTCAACTACTGGGAGCCGGCGTGGTTGAACAATACGGGGCTGGGCAGCTCGTGCCAGGACGCGATCCTGTTCGATGCCGACTGGAGCGAGTACCCAACCGAGATTGTGGGCTACTCGAGACCGTCCGTCAACATGTTCAAGGACGTGTAAAAGGGGAGACGTTGTGGCCATGGCGGTGGTCTCCTCTGATCTGCATCGGCCCCGAGTTTCTTGGCGATGTTGGAAGAAACCAGATCTGTGCCCGCGTTTCCCTGGGATTTGCTCTTACGCAATGGCTCTCTGGGAGGCGAATGCTTTAGATGGGGCTTCCGACATAGACTCGTGTGTCTTTGTGACTTCCTCCCCCTCTCGATACGGTCTTTGGAACCGGAGTGCTGACCGCGCGGAACCCTGTTCACTCTCGAGGTCCGGAGTCTCTCGAGATTCGTAATGCACGCGAGGGAGGTCGCGCGGTATATAGCATTGTTAGCTGCACCGCCACGACTCCCTGTGGCAACAGCGTTGTTCGAGATCTTTCAAGCCATGTCTCGGCGAGCATGAATCACTCAACTCTTGGCCTTGTAAGCCGTCCACCTATGCCCCCTCTCCTCCAACCCAACATCCCTCCCAACATGCCCCTCCCGCCAACACCCCGTACAGTACAGGTCCCCCTCACAGCCCAGACACCTGACCGTGGCGTCGTTGCAGCAGATGATGCACCAGGTGTCGATCTCGTCGTCCGTGTGGCCCGGCTTCTTCTTCGTCGCGATGACTTTGGTGGGTTTCTTGGACGGCGAGAAGGACGGTGCGGAGGGGAGGTTGAGCGCGGAGAGGCGCGCTGTCAAGGCGTCGTCGAAGGCCGTAGGGCGGGTCAAATCGTCGGCGGTCGGCTCGGGGAACGATGTGGGCGCGGAGGGAAGATCGAGCGGAGCGTCATCGCTCGCTTTGGCGTCCTTCTTCTGCGAGCGTGCTGGGGGGCTGTGTGCCGTCCCATGCTGTTTGTCTTCAGCCCCGTCATCCGAACCAGTATCTGATCCCGGCCCTGGCTCAGTGATGCCGTGCTTTTTCTCGAAGTCCAGCTCTGCAAGTACCTTGGCGACATAGTCGTCGGCTTCCTCTTCAATCTCGTCTTCCTCCCTGCCAGTCGCCTCCTCTTGCCCATCTGCCTTGTGCACCTCGTTGTGCCTTACTATCACATAGCCTCCCCCAACCCCCTCGCCATTCCCTTCCCCCAGGCCCGGCTGACTGTTGTCGTTGTTCTCCTGTTGCTCTCGAACTTCTTGCTGAGTGCTCTCGGCAGAGAGGGCTTGACGCGCCTCGTCCAGCAGTCTACGAACGACCTTAGGATCGTCCGCATTGAGGGTCCATTGCTCTTCTGGCCCTAGCTCTTCCAAAAGTTCTTCGAGTGTCTGGTCGTTCTCTGCATTTGCTTGTTGCCAATCGCTCTCGACGTGAGATGTCTGCGCCAATATCGCTATGTCCTGATCGTGTTGAAACGTAGCCTTCTGCTCCGAAGCCGCTGCAACCGCTGGTAGACTGACTGCATCGTTTAGGGCCCTGAATCTTGCGGCGAGATCCGTGTCCACATTCTGCGGTACTTGGAACGCGGGCCGTGGCGATACGGCGATAGTTGGGAGGGCGTCGAGAGAGATGTGTGAGCTCTGAAGGCGGTTGAGACGGGCCAGCAGATCATTGTCACTGTCTCCGTGGCTAGACATAGTAGCGGCGATTAGGAGCCGGTAGATTGGATGGAAAGGCAATCGTCGAGTCCTGCCTCAAGAGGTGAGGAACATGCTGCTTGCTCTGCATATCGGAGTGTTGTTTGTCAGAGAGTCGTCGAAACGAGATTCAGTGATGTATGAGGTCACGAGATCAGGGGTGAACGCAAGACTCCCCACAGTTGTGACTGGAAGTCAGGTTTGGGTATTTTCTAACTCGACGTGCATTTTCCACGACTTCCTACCACCTCCAAAGCAACCAAGCATACCAGAGCAGCACAAAGGCCGCGACACGGGCCGTACTCGCCCAGAACTCTCTCAAGCACACCTCAACTTTCCCTTTCCGTCTCTTCGGCTTCCTGTCACTGACATCAATCACCCCCAAGTAGTCCTCCTCCTCCCACCGGTCCTTCGCAGGAGGAGGGTAGTAGCCCACTTTCTCAATCAGCGGCGCCGGTCTTGG